>BMAO01037963.1:0-32217 GCA_019973975.1 Trichonephila clavata | reverse complement strand
CAGACCCTAGAAAAACCCTTGATATTTCGAACTAAAACAACACGTTTTGGTACACTCGATATTTCGAAGTAAAATCTGAGGTCAACAGAATGATAATTCGAAATGATCTATAAAATACTCAGTATCATGTTGAATCATGTAGCAAAACGGGTTGGAGCTTACATGTTTTTGTTGTATTGTCTCTGCGTGCCTCCCCTGTAATGCAGTCCTTTGATGACATCGAAGTTGACTCCGATAACTCTGACAGAAGCTAAGTGTCATAAACAAGCTATGCAACTTTTCTCTTCAAAATTATGTTGATGTGGACGTTTTCAAGCATAGTTTATTCTTAAAAATCTAAAGACAAAGTTAGATTGAATGCCATAAAACAAAAAAAGATTACAATATGTATTATTTTAATACAGGACGTTTAACTTCTGTAT
This sequence comes from Trichonephila clavata, assembly GCA_019973975.1. Taxonomy (NCBI): domain Eukaryota; kingdom Metazoa; phylum Arthropoda; class Arachnida; order Araneae; family Nephilidae; genus Trichonephila; species Trichonephila clavata. The sequence continues at coordinate 31,795 of BMAO01037963.1, read as the reverse complement.
TATTTTTATACTGTATAATATGTACTTTTAAAAATACTTTAAACTAATTTATACATATGCACAATTTTGTTTAATTACATAGTTTGAAATTTAAATATGCTAGAAAAATTTCTAGACATGTATTTTGGGAGTTTTTATTGGTCCTTCAACTTCGAATTATCGAGAGTAGACTGAATATAAATAAGCCTTAGTTTAGTTTAGTTAGCTTCAAATATATAAATAACTTAACTCGATGCGCAACAACCCACGAGGCAAGGCTATTGTGCCCATATTTGTATACGTGACTTGGCCTGAGATGCATACTAGGTGTTTCGGTCAGGCAGTCAGTCTGACGTGAATGAGTGAGTGAGTGACTGTAGTGTTTATTGGCACAAGAGCCGAGGCCGGCTATACTGCGACAAACTTTCGTTAAAATATTCAAAACGTTCTAAATATCTAAAAATGCCGACAAGAACACTGTTTCAATAGTACAAAGTAAAATTACAATATAAAATATTAAAATTCAATTCATAAAATAAAGGATTATACATTTTGGTGGGGGGACTAGCCCTCCCACAAAGTCAAAAAAGGTTAAAACAGAAAAATTCAAAAGTAAAAATCTATACTAAAAATCTATTTTCAAATTAAAAAATTTCATCAGCCATTTGCTGGTAATGTAAATTTAAAGAAAGAATAATTACTTTTTGCCGGTTTTATATCGAGTAGTGTAATAATGTTCGAATAAGGAGTATTAAAGGGAAATTTCGGTAGAACTAATTCATCCTTATTATATCAATCATTTCTTCATCTGAGGTATCCTGTTGGGTGTACTTTTCCGTGGTTTGTGTGGTGCCATTTTATTTCTATTTTAGCATCGTTTATTTTTTTTAAATAATTTTTCCCTTGTCCAAGATTTGAATTTTGTTTCGAATCCTGTGTTGTAGATGCAGAAGGGTTGAGTACAAGAGATTGATGTGGAAGCGGATGTGATTGAGGATGATTAATGGGGGTGAACATATTAGTGTGGTGGAAAGTACTGCGTAGAAATAGGAGTCGATGGCTGAGTCTCTGACACTGTAGTGGCTATTGAAGAGATTGAGGTAAGAGGTGTGCTTGGGTTGAAGATGATGTGGAACAGCAGGAGTGGATGTTGGTATATTTGGTTTTGGAAAGATGAAAGTGGTTGTAGTAATTTTAAAAAAGTGGCATATTATATATTGTTATATTTTTATCAGTTGTGTATAAGTGCTTAGAGTTGAGGATTTTACAACCTGGGCATATGTTTCTGATGTTTGAGGACACTTAGTTTTCGGGCTTTGGATAGATATATTTTATTTGTTTTGATTTCCTGAATTTTTTTTCAGTTTTCAATTTAGGACAGAATTTGGAATCAGCTGTATGGGGTTGAGAGCAATTAACACATTTTGGCTCCAGAGTGCAATCTGCAGAAGAATGCCCCACAGATGCACATCTAGAGCACGTTAGTTGGCCGCAGCAGGAAGTTTGTGAATGTCCGAACCTCTGACACTTGAAGCATCGCAGAGGATTCGGAATGTACGGTCGTATTTTACAGCTTAAATATCCGGCTTTTATATTAGTTGGTAGTTTTGGGCTATTAAAGGTTAAAATTAAGTGTTTTGTTGGAATAATTGTGGCATCTTTTTTTATTGTAATCCGTCTGACTTGAATTACACCCTGATCAGAGAATCCCCATCGAGGATTTCTTCTTCAGGGTGGTCATCAAGTCAGCTTCAGAAATGACACCCGACAAGAATTTAAAGATTTGTGGGGACTGACTGTTAAAGTCGAATCTAGAAATGATTGGCTATCAAAAAAGATTTCGTTTGCAGTGAGGATGAAGTTTCTATTAGCAAATCACCAGAACGCAATTTTCGAACAGATTTTGGATTTCCACCTATTCCGTGAAGAGCCTTTTGTATGGCAAACGGAGATTTGCGTGATATTTCATTATTCGGAAGCGTTAAAATCAAAAATCGTGCATGTTTAGCAATATTGTCAATGTTTGAGTTGGGTAATACGAGGCCTTTACCCTGGCACATCAGCATTGGATCCATAAACGTGAAAGAAACTTCGTCCTGGCGTGCCTCCACCCACACGGAGTCCAACAAGGGAGGCAGTGTGCCGGTCAACTGACATTTGTCAGGCTCGGCGCTTACCTGGAGTACACCCAGAATATAGTGCTACAGCATCAGGCAAGGATCAACGGGTAAACCGCCACCCCTTATCTGCAGCACTAACCCTACAGCAATGTCTCACCGGGGAAACCGAAGAGAGGTATCACCAGCCGATTGACAGGAGCGGGCTCACTCCTGCCTCCCGTCTACAGCGAAGCGTGGGCAAAGGGAACGCAAAGGTATCCCCAGACACCATTTTCCTCCTTACGGACGCACACACGGCAAACATGCGGGTCGGATAACCAACAGTGTTAGTCAAAAATAAGTAATAATCCGATTATTAAAACTAAAAGTCGAATAAATTAAGAATTAAATTAAACTAATTAAACTCAATCAAAATGAAGACAAAAATATGTTATTAATAACGAATAAGGATTTATCTAATAGAAACAAAATGAATACTTGTATACATGTACATTTGAAAAAAATTGGTCTGTAGTCTAGACGGGAAATGAATGAAAGAATGAATTAAATGACAAGAAAGAGGGTTGAAAATAAAGAAAGATCACTAGGGCAATCTGACGTGAAACCCCAGCGTTAATTCCCAAGCAAGATTGGTGCTCATTTTATCGACCCACCGAAGCCTGATTCGACCTTGCCCAGCCCGGTCATGAACCTCGGACCTGTGGTGTGGAAGCGCGATGCACTACCACTCAGTCATAGGCATCTAATGAATAAATACATTTTGATAATTGACCTCATATTTTGATGTTATACTCAAATAATACTTTTATGAGATTTTGATTTCTAAGCTTCGATGTTTCACCATGGTAAGGTAGCCGTGGTCATGTCGGAAATTCGTGACTGGTGCCACCAAATCGTGAGTTTGAGCCCTGGTGCACCGAAGACTTGTTGTGTAGGCTCAGGCACTTTAAATTTGTCGAGGTTTGTCGTGAATTTTCGCCCGCAGAAGTGTTACGACGTACCAAAGGGTGAGACATTCCATAAAATAAACACTTCTATTATGACTATCAAATCACTATCTAATTTCGACAATATCCAGGTGAGCCATCAGGTTAGTTACTAATTTAAATATCTATAATAGTAAATTTAGTAATTATTTTGAACAGTAGATCATCTGCAATATTAAACGTCCTAAACTGACTTTCTCTTGAACTCGGTAATTTCAATTTTTTCTCCTCTAACTCGTATGACAGCAATCACCAACCTCCTTTAACTTTCTTCTTCACTTGACTTCAAATAGCAACTCTCATTAACATAATTCGCGTTCCTTTACAGAAAGCCGTTTTATAATCGTATAACGTTATAAAGGTTGTGTGTCATAGTGGCCTTCTGTACTTAAGGTTGCCGATTCGACCCCGCCTAAGTCGATGGATTTTCATGGTGCTGAAAATCGACAGTGGTCATTTCGTATGATTATACGGCCTGTAAAAGATCCCTAGATTGTTTGGCTTGGTTCTCTTGCAAATTAAGTCCTAGTACAGGTTCACATCGTCAAGAGCTCAGGTACCTCCCTCTGGAGAGGAAACTGGGTGTCAAATTACTTGCGGTGATTACTATATGGTGCCGCACTAAAAAAATACCAGCTTCCGGGGAATTTACCAGATCTGCAATGGTAAAATACCTATCGGCAGCCATTAGAAATAAAAAAAACGTTATAAGATGTTTTCCCCAGAGGGTTAATAAGAATCACGAATAAAACCCGTTACACAGATTCAGAATCTCATGTTAGTGTGATACGAAACTTTAAGAGACTGGAGTACTCCTCAGTTGTCGTCGTGAAGCTAGGCTACGAAGTTCATCAACAACAGATGTCTTGTAGCTTGGAAAGGCGGAGTCAATAAACAAAAAAAATCAAATGTCAAAATTGTCACGAATTTCTTAAGTCATCGATTCAACATTTTCCCCGTGTAGGGGAGCGATGCACGTTAAATCTGTCGAGAGCTCAAGCGTCCTCCATTGGTGTGGTGTGTTAGTTAGGAGAGGGATGTGCCGACTCAGATGTCGTCCTCGTCACTTGACCATGGTTCAAAATTTCGAGTCCGTCGCAAAAGCCTTGTGTAGCTGAACGTACGACGTTAATTTTTACTCACTCAACCATTTTCCATCCATGAAAAAAATTTATAATTGGAAAACAAAAAAGCGTTTTTAATATTCTTTTTGTGTTTGCAGTTTTATCAAATTTTAGAATTTTTTTTAATCAATCAAAAAGTTAAACACATTTAAAGCATATTTATTGCTGTAGAGATAATAGAATTTTTTGCTTCTAGCGAATTTTGCTTTTTAAGTGCTTACCTTGAAGCTGAGTGGTTAGTGCATCGCTCTCCACACCACAGGTCGAGGTTCCAACCCGGCTGTGCAAGGTTGACTCATCCTTTCATCCTTAATGGGTCGATAAAATGAGCCCAAGCTTGCTTGGGAACTTAACACTGGGGGTTTTGCGTCAGACTGACCACCTGACCGGAACATCTGCTCATGCATCTCAGGGCCCACTGTCACGCATACTGATATGGGCACAGTAGGCCTTGGCCCAAATGGGCTGTTGCGCCACTGAGCTAAGTTAAGTGTCTTCCTTCACTAGTACATTTACTCTGTTTTTATAGCTTATGAATTACAAATACACAAAGAATTTGTTGTTTAATATGTTGGTTGATTGACTTTATATTTTCGTCGCACTTTAAAGCAACACGAAGACTATTGGCAACGGACCTCTATATTTTGAGTTACCTTCAAGGGACGAGGACGACACACCAAAATTGCACATCCCACTCTCCAAACTTCCACATAACGGTAATGAATGGGTTTTGATCTTCGGCGGATTTAACGTGCATCAGCCCAACTACACTGCAGTTCTAAAATCTTTGAAAAAATACAACACCATTATTAAACATTTCCAAAAACCTATTTAAATTCTTTTATACTATCTTACTATTCCGGGTCTAAAACCCAGATAATTATTTTTTTTTTTTGAAAAGTAATGCAAAAAAAAAAAAAAAAAAAAAAATATTCCAAAAGTCTCATAATTTATATATTTTTAATTAAAGTTTTCCATGATAAAATAATTAACATTCCTTATTATTTTTTTAATCCGTTGCTTATATTCAGTTCCAAGAACATCTTAAACTAACGAGACGATATTAATAATTCAGCAAGTAAGGGAAGCTAATATCTTTGAGAAGACTTATTTGCAATAATACACTGATCCCCGTTATAAAGATATCCTTTTGGTATTATTATGAATAATCTATGAGGAAATACATTACTATAAAGGGCACGTAATGGACACGATAGTCTTTTAAATAATTAAACACCTAAGATTTATAAAACGAAAGTATTACACTACCTACAGCATTAAATTGGGTCTTACGGAATTTATGGCGATTTTTTTATGTAAAGGGTTTGCTTAGTACAAAAACAAGTAATATAAAAGTTATTTTTAACGTTAATTCCTACGTAGGTCAACAAAGAAATTTTTTTATTTCAGTTAATTAAATTAAATAAACGAATTAATAATTGAAAAAATGTAATAACATCGTGTCATCCATTGCAAGTTTAAAAAAATATATTTGAATCTGAGTGGCGCCATCTGTTGTACTTTGTTGTAACTTCGTCAGAAATGATACAGAATAAATTTAAAATTAAAAAATAAAACTTAATGAATTAATATTTGAAAAAACTGTATTAACATGAAGTGTCATCCACTAAAAGTTTTAAAAAATGTATTTGAACTTCAGTAGATGAATTTAAAGTATTTTACTAACGATTGAAAATTTGAACAATATATGTATATATGGGAATTTCCACATAGACCGCACTCTAGGGAGAGCTGGCGACGCGAGCCACTAGCGAGCGAACTAACCAGGGGAGAGAGGGATGAGCGAGCGGATTCGACGAGGAGGTATGATATCCAGCACTGCTAAAAAGAAAGCAACCGGGAACTAACTGCCCGTGTAGGGACCAGCTGTCCAAAGCTAGAAGGAGAGTAACGCGAAGGTTATACTCATTCATTACCTGAATACCATAAATCATCGTGAACTGTATGAGAACAGTGTTACCAGTGAACTGTTGTGTGATAATTATGATGTTAAAACAAGACAGAAACTATTGTTGAGCGCAAGAAGTGTTTGTCTAAACGTTGTAAAATATCTGTGTATTTGTGTAGTAGTGTGTAGTCCTGTAACAAGTGTCCACCATTAAACGTTAGTTTTAGTCAAAACTAGTGTCATCAATTTAAATACCCCTAGAACTCCGTGCCACAAACCCACATATATATATATATAAACTAATAAATAGTATAATAAACTGAAAAAATAACAAGACTAAACTGTCAACTAACAAAGCCAGAAGATAGAAACCAGATTTTAAGACACATAATTATAAAAAACGGTGGAAATGTATATTGTACAAGATTTAAATAAACGCAAGTGTAGCAAGAAACAGAGTTAGAACTTTAAAATGGAAGAAACCAAAAGAGTCAATGGACTAAAATGGAGACCTATTATGATTTCTAAAGCTGTTGCTGAATTAACACCAGACAATTAGGGTCATCATGGATCTACATTCCCCGTACAGCAGAAATTTTCAACATAATAGAAAAAACAGAGCCATATTGAATGTGAGGCCTAAAACTAACACACGTGTATTTTGCAACAGACAGAAAAATAAAATAAAATTATGAAAGGAAAGGTTTCTTACAGAAAGATAAATATATATATATATATATATATATATATATATATGAACAGACTTCAAACTTTAAAATAAAAATTTCAAAATAAACAGTTGTTTAAAGAATTTCCTGTGATCATAATTAAAAATTTCATGAACATTGATGTATTTAAAACAATAGATTAAAATTTTGAAAGTCTACGCATGTACCATGTTTATTTTCATGCATAATGAATGTTTGAAAGTACTTGCCTATTTTTTGTAACTTCCAAACTTAAAACAAAACTCTTTAACAATACTCTTCTGAATATAAATAAAGCGCTGTTGAATGTGCAAATGGCAAAGCGGATTAAATTTAACTCGAATAAATTTGATCTGTTGCGACCATGCTTTTTCTGAAATAAATTATTGAAGCGTGACGTTATAAGTTTTATTCGAAACTTTTAAAGCCGTCATAGTGTTTTAAATTAAAATGACATGGATTCTTTTTTTCCCCTTGTATTTGCTAGTAGTAACTATGAATTCTTTTCTCCTGCCATCTGGAATAAAGTTCTTGAACTAATTTTAGATTGACTGTGAGAGGAATGAGAGCATTTGATATAAATTTGAAATTATATTTCATCATCAAAATTCATATAATATAACAAAAGTTATTGATAAAAAACAGAACAAAACTGAGTATAAACACTACACAGAAAGATGAGCTTAGGTCTGATAAAATAATTAAAAGTTCCTTCTAATTCAAAGAGTTAAAAACTACACTTAAAATCTTTTTGTGTGTGGGTGTGAAAAGCTTAAAAAATTCGACCAATTTTTGGTGCAGTTGATTATAAAAATTTTCAGGAGTAAATCACATCACATGTAATAAATATTCTCTTAAGTATTTTATTGTTTCCCTCTGCCAAGTTATACAGTCGACTCTCCTTAATTCAAACTTTCGATAATACGAACCTCTCGCTAATTCGAAATATAAGCTCAGTCCCTTGAAAAACTCTTGATATTTCGAACTAAAACAATACATTTTGGTACACTCAATATTTCGAGGTAAAATCTGTGGATGGCCAGACTAAAACACGCAATAATTCGAAGTTATCTCATAAAACTCTCGACAATTCGACCACTTACTATCTAGAGTCCTGTAGCAAACAGGTTGGAGCTTACATGTTTTGTACTGTATTGTCTCTGCATATCTCCCATGTAACGTAGCCTCTTTGATGACCATCTGTCTGTTACCCCTTCTTTTATGTTCCCGTTTCCTCAGGCGAAGATTGAGTTTTTTTGCGTCAGACTGACATAACGATTTACGGCTCATCTGTGTGACTTACAGCATATGGCACCAAATAAGGCACGGGCCAGACTGAACCCTGCCTTGAAGATCCAATAGTGTTGGGGACAATGTCTTAGGGAACCGGGTGCGAAACGATGTCATTTCTAATGAGGAATTTAACAGATTTGGTAGGGCGTGAAAGAGAATTACTATATAAATGTATTATTTTAATACATAACTTTTAAATTCTGTATAACATTTATACTGTATAATATGTACTTTTTAAAAATATTTTAAAGTAATGTTATACATATATACAATTGTTGTTTTATTACATAGTTTAAAATTTAAATGTGTTAGAAAAATAATTCGGGAGCTTTTTCTTACTCTCTTGATAATTTGGACTCTTTTTTGATTCGAAGTTTTTCATTGGTCTCTTCAACTTCGAATTATCGAGAGTCGACTGTATAACTAAAAATACTTTTTAATATTTTAAGATAATTCTTTCTGATATCAGCAATTTTCCCGACTTAAAATCTAAAATACGTTCACAAATATTAGGTTTATGCATATGAAACAGTCAAATTTTCTTTACATGGGAACGCTTGTCTTCTTGTTTGCGTTATAGTTTTGTTTTTGGCATACCCTCGTTTACAGTTGGATTGCCCATTGCAAGAGTCACATCTTAACAAAGGTTTTCTAAATTGTGTTCCATTTTGTTATTTGTTCCAAGTTTCGTAAGGGAATGAATTCAATCGATATTCATGTAATTTTTATGTGTGTATAAACTTGGTAATAATGCTGCAAAAGCTGCACGCAATATAAACCAAGAATTTAAGGAAAATACCATTAATGATTAAAAAGTGCAGCGTTAGTTTGAAAAATTTCTATCTGGTGAATTTTCCCTACAAAACGAACCTCGTGGGTTATCCAAAACATTTGCGAAAAATAATGCTCTGAAAGTATTGGCGGAAACGAATTCAATTGTATTTATTATACTGCCTGGACATAGTTGAAATGCATGAAAAATTGAAAATAATATTCCCATCACTTGTTTATTGGCATGTCCCAATACTTCTCCGTGACAAAGCTCGGACGCATGCGTCACACAAGGCAACTGCGAAATTAAATTAATTAAAATGTGAAATTGTGCAGCCCCCACCTTATTCACCGGAGATTTCGTCAACTGACTTTCAATTTTTTAAGGCCTATAGAGCAGAAACGGACTTTACAGGATGAACATGATAGTGTGAAATTATTGGTTCTAAATATCGGAATTTCTTTAAGGTAGGCATCTATGCATTAAACTCTCCTTGAGAAAGGTGTATTGAAACAAATGGAGCCTATTTTGATTTCATAAACAGCTTTTGAGAAAAGACATGCAGTTTTATATAGTCGTTCAAGCATCTGATATTTAATACGCATGAATCCAATATTATAAAGGCCCTTATTATTTTTAAAGACTTGCAAAATTTAATTTGTAAAATTGTAATATTATTCAACATCATTATTAGAGAGAAATTTTAATCGATGTCAATAATATATTGTTACGCGAATTTTGTATAAAATAATATAAATAATTTGTATTTGGATGTGCAATGCATTTATATTACTCTATGCTATATTTATTTCATGATAAAATTGTAATATTCACAATCAACGCCGTCCCTTACGTTATAATGGCGATTCAATGGGAACTTGGCGAAATATTGGCGATAGAGTCAAGTTGGCATCATTTTTGACGACCTTGGCGATCAATTTGGCGACCATGTTGGCGAGTTCGGGACCCTCTGGATTCTTCTAGAAGTTAGTGGAGAAATCCACTAATTTCGCGATCAATGACGCGAGTGCATCTTTCTCGAAGTTTCGGCCACGGCTATAAATAGAGCGATACTCGCCGCAACAGTCAGTTTGGTTTCAACCAGCGAGTAGTGAGTCTGGTTTTGACTAGCTATTAGTAAATTTGCCTTGACCATGAGAAGTAGCGACTTGACTGTTAAATATTACGAGCGGTGCTTGTGGATATTCTTTTACGTACGTGTAATTTAGATACTGATAATTGTGTCTAAGTGCTGTTGATGGTCTGAAATCCTTCTGAAATTTATTCTGCGAATTTTGCTGTTGAATCCTGTGTTTTAAAGGATTGATTTTCGACAATTAATTCTGTTAAAGAACTGTCTTGTTGTAAACGACTGATTTTGCATAAAATCCTCGAACCCCGATCTACGTAACAATATACTCATGTTTGTGAAAATTGCAACAACTGGAAGAAATGCCGTGATTGTGCTGAAAGTTTCATCAAATGCAAAATAGAATATATGGTATGCAAATGATGAGAATTTCAGAGTTACTGTGCAGGTATGACCTGAGCAGCGCCCTCTAAATGGCGGATCAGCATAAATAGAATGCGTATGCGGTTATCGCTTGCTATCTGCTAGTGGTAGAATGAGATGACTCGTAACTATGCCTCTTTGACGAAATAGGACAACATTTCAATAACTTAATGGAGTTAGAAAGGGGAAGAGTCATTGACCATCGTGAAGGAAGATTGTCTTATCTTCCAATTGCGCTCGAGTGCTGCATAAAAGCAGTACAGTGATGCATGTTTAGAAGAAGTTGATCGACGAGAATCGGGAAAACTCGGAAATCCGGGAGTGGATGCCGAGAGGTGTCGTCAATGCGTGTTGATAAATACTTGATCCGCATGGTGCTGATGGACTGTACTGCTTCATTGCAGCGCTTTGGTTAACTCAATGCTTCTCAAACTTTAAATATTTGCTACCCAATTTTCAATCATAATTTTCATCACACCCCCTCCATACAATAACAAGGCATTGGATTCAATAAAAATGTACTTTGATGCTTAAGCTAAATTATCAAGACACGTATTAAATTTTGTATATGACCAGCCAATGGGAATCACTAGCAATTATTATTCTTGTTCTTAACTAAGTATTAATAAATTAACTATCCAATCCATAGTGCAGTACTGGTGCATTTATAAGTGAATTATATCAGTATAAATGTGTATTTTACTTTTATTATGTCAGAATGTATTTAGTTTTGCTTCCTTTCAATAAATTTGTAATTTTCTATACCTTTTATTTTCGACTTTTCGATATGCTCGCGCCCTCTTCGCAGGGTTATCACGCCCCCTTAGAGAGGCATGCCCCACACTTTGAGAAATGCTGGATTAACTACAATAGAAGTGTCATTGTGTCAGCTTCATTAATTCATCGACGTCTGCTGCATCTTGGACTGCAAGAACTCGTTTTACAGGATTCCTCTCTCGCAAAACCATCGGCACCTGCGGCTACAATGGGCACATGGATATAAGAACTGGCATGCTGATTAGCAGCAAGTGGTATTTATGACGAATCTCATTCTAATTTTTGGTATTATTAAGGCAGCATTCATATCAAACGCTATATCTGTGAACGCCACCTTCCGGAGGCCATTATCAAACGCCATAGTGGATGAACACTCGTAGTTTTAGTCTTCGGTGTGATTGCATATCATGGACGATCTCGATTGCTGTGAATGGCGGGTAATCTTAACAGCAACCGATACATTAGAAAAGTTCTAGATTCCGAAGCTGTTCCCTTCCTTTAAGAATCCCAGGATGCCTGGATTCAACAAGACAATGCCTACCCACATCTTACCAAGAATGTTCAAGATTCCTTTTTATCTCAATAAATAAAGCTTCTTCCTAGGTATGTCTATTCCTTGGACATGTCACCTCTAGAACATGTGTGGAATTTCGTTGGTTGGCGTCCCGCTCGTGTTCTTCATCTTAAAGGTTCTACAGATGAACTTTCGGCAAGTGGATGGAGCTTTGGGCATACAAATAATATGGAATGCTTTTCCTCTGGAAGGCATTTAAAATCTGTTTAACAACTTTCCACGTCGTATAGCTGCACTTATTGCAGTAGTGCATCGTGCTTACACCATTCTGATTCGAACACTTAATATTGTTTTCTTGTTTTGAAATTTTAATAATTTATTTGTACCAGTACCAGTCACTGTAGGGAAAATCGCATCCAACTACAAATGTGAACTTATTGCTATCAAGAGTGCATTGGAGATTTTCCTTTATAAAAGATTCCAAGAATCCAGCGGCATCGTCATCTTCACAGACTCAAGATCTGCGCTGGAAGCCATCCAGAAAGGCAAGTGCCAAATCAGCCACAAAATTATCCAATCCATCGACAAAATTATCACAAAAAAGAGATCCTGCACGCTACAATGGATACCAGCCCATGTAAATATCTTCGGTAATGAGAAAGCAGATGGACTTGCTAAAGAATCCAGATCTTGCCCTCAATCATCTCACCTCACGACCCTCACCGACGCCAATGTAGTTGCCAGCCGAAGTTCTATTCAACAATAATTTTAAATATTCCATCCCAGTTCTAAATAGCAACCGTACAATAGCATCAATAGTAACTAGACTTAGAACAAAGCGCGTAAAAGGAATGAAAATCTCAACTGACGGACAAATACACAAATCATTGCCCTAATTGCTCTAATGTTCAACTGTCTCCACAACATATCCTAGGCTGCTCAGCAATTCAAGCCAGGCTTTTCAAGATCAACCCAGAAGATTTAATCTTCTCTGATAAAACTGTTGAGGTTGCCGAAGCTGTCTTTGACAGGCTTCGGAGCGATATAAAGCTTCTTTTTTTATTAATCTGCACATCATGGACACGCCAACAACAACAGTATCAGTCAATTGTGTATTTAACATGATTTAACTCTGATGATTCCTTCACGGCGTTGCAATTTTCGTAAACATGAATGTACATTTCTCTCAGAACTACTTTAAATATTTAGTTAAGCAATTAACGTAGAAAACAAATGAAAGAATTTTGCTTTGATTATCCGCACTGTAACCGCCTAATTACTTCCCCATCGATTTTGCGTTCGATGATAATGTTAATTTGATTTCCTTTAGCCAGTGAGACAGTAAATGAAATGCAGACTCCTTTCGTTAGAACTAATTGGTATTTACTGGAGGTTTACTCGATAAACTAATTAACTTCGTAATCGGAAAAAAAGGATTTACATTGGAAACAATAGTTAAAGTTCGCCATTTAAGTGTTTCGTGTTGCAAATTTTAACTGTTCGTACTTTTGTTAAGTGCATTTAACAAGCAGTAAAAGTGATTTTTTTAAAAATAAATATATTCTTTTGCAGATTTTTTTTAAAAAATTTTAAATCCAAAACGGAATAAACTATAAACAATAATAATTGTACTTATTATTCCAATATATCTAATACTTACGAATGTTAATTTGTAAGTAATTCATAAAATTATGTTGCTGATGCCAAACTAGGGCTTACAGCCCCGGGATCCTAATGTTTTTTCCAATCCCGAAATCCCGGGATTCAATTTTTGTCTGAAATATATTTTAAAATTTTTTTCTCCTCAAAATTTTCTAAGAATTTAATTCTTAAAAAATTTACATATATTTCTTTATGAAATATGCACGTAGAATTGTGTGTGTGCGCGCCATTGTAACTGCTATAAGTAAAAAAATATATATACAGCTTTCATTTCTCGTATGTGAGAACGTTGCACAGATCCAAGTGGTTCACAGCAATACATAAACAATAATATGAGCCACATCTCATAAATAAATTTTTGTCAAAGTTCCATCTTCAATTAAATGCTGTAAATTAATTGCGGACCTGCTTGGAAGACTTGAGACACTTCAAATCCCATTGCATTACTAACAGCTCACGCAACACTGGATCTTCAATTTCAAATGAGGTAACACTCGAAATTGATTCACATTCTGATTGAATAACTGGATCATTTTATATATAAAAACCATTAAGTGTAGCAGAAGAGCTAAATAAAGTTACCAAAGAGGTATATGTACCAGTGCAGTCTATTAGATTTGAGACACTGTCATCAAAAATTCAAAAAGAAATGTCCCTTTCGGCATATAGGTTCGAATTAACGTTTGAATCTTAATTAACCAACACTAATTTACTTTGACACCAAAGTTATTGTTCAAAGGAAGGTTTTAAAATAATTTCTAATCAATAGTGGAATATATAATACTAGCTGATATACCTGCTCTTCGCATGGGTGAATTGAAAAATTAAACAATCCAGATTGTGAAGGATAAAGGAGTTTTTAATGAGTTAATTTTACGTGAATTGCAAATGTAAAAAATAAAAACTTTTTGCATATCTTAGCTGAAGAAAAAAAACATATTTGTTAAATTTTAAGTCTGTAGATCTAATAGCTGATAAAAAGGATTTTTTTAAATATTTATAACGCCCCGTAACTCTCTTGTGGGTCGATTTTTGAAAACACCTTCTTAAGCTATTTCTCTGCTCAGCAAAAGTAACACATTGTTTCAAATTTTGTGTAATAAACGCTTAAAATAGTGAAAATAATTTATATCTGGATGTTTTATATGTTAATATTACTTTCTGTTGTATTTATTTTATGTTAAAATTGTAATATTCGCTACGCAACGCCATTCCTTACATTATAATGGCGATTCAATGGAAACGTAACGAAATGTTGCTGATAGAGCCAAGTTGGCATCATTTTTGTCTACCACGTTGACAAGTTGGCGATGGATTGAACGGCTCAGAAGTTGATATGCTATAGCGCCAACTGGTGGGGAACTACAACAAAAAGGATTGCACAAAAACCTTTTCTAAAAAAGAATACATATATTTGCCAATTTTCATAGTGACCACACAGTTGATTATAAAATCATAAAAAAAAAACGTACATTGAAATAAATTATCAATTTTTATTGTATTTATGGTTTACTATTTTGGCGATAATGACTTACACATAAAAGATAGATATATGCTGTCGCGAGCTTTTTTGATATGATTATATTATATACGTATAACTCTAACGGTTTTTACAGCGTACGCCAGAATAGCTTGCAGATGGCAGAATTTTTTCCTACTTACTTGACATTTATCGTTATATTTTGGACACTTCCCACAATATCTTTATAAATTATGGCCATGTGTTATTCTGATGTATAAGCTATATTATTGTAAAGTTTCATTAAAATCCATCCAGTAGTTTTTGCGTGAAAAAGTAACAAACATTTATGCATTCAAACTTTCGAGATTATAATATTAGTAAGGATTAAATTACAATGGATGCATATGTGCACGTTAATTAATTTTATATTGAAACTGCATGCAGTTATTTTAAAGGGTAACAACATAAATAACGAATGAATTCCGAAGTGTGTTATATTTTTAAAGATCTTCAACAATAAAATTTTAAAACTTTACACATTTAAAGACTCTGTAGAAATTCTAATATGCTGAATTTTTCTAGTTCTTACGAATTCTAGTTTCAACTTTAATGAAACAAATCAAACACGGTATTTTAAAAGACAATGTTTGTTTATTATTTACGTAATTAGTATACCTGTATAAAAAATTAATTTTTTTTATTGCTAAATTTTGTTTAATTTAAAAATTTTTGCTCCACAGAAACTTTTATATCTACATTAATAATTATTTTTAAAGTATGGGTAATAAATTCTAATGCTATTGCATAAAATAAAAAATTTCCTTTACTTTTTTTTACTGGATTTTTTCAAAGAAAACATTTATAAATGTAAACACGACTGAAGAATATTCGATTATGACTCAGCTTGGGTAAATTTTCCAAAGAATAAAAAACCATAATAAACACGAGCTGTTGTGTAATATTTTTTCAACATCAAATGATTTCTTAAATTTCACCTAAACGAATAATGTAATTTTAAAAAAAATAATAATAAATTTCGCAAAAAGTATTCCTTTTCAAGGACGCTAACTAAATGTAAATGTCAATTCTGTTGGAACAAAAGATATAAAATAAAAGTGATTGATTCGTAATTTAATTTACAGCATTGCAATCCAATTACATAACGTCGCGCGTTTGTGAAATGTTTCTTATAAAAACTAAGAACAGACGAGTACGTGTTTGATAAAAATAAAAAAGAAAAATTTATTTTTTTAAATAAAAAACAAAATCTAATATAACTTTTATATAGTTCATTCTTGTAATAACTTTCGATCAGACTTCAAAAATGAAGAAGTATTTCTCAAAATTATACGTTTTAAAAGTGTACTTTTAAAAAAATTACTCTACATTTTTCTTTCTAATAGTAAGTAAGTCTAAGAACAGAAAATAAAAAATAGTTTCTCCGGAGCCATTTTCTAAAAAGAAAGTTGAGAATTGATTAGTAACATACGGCTCCTTTTTTCAACAACAAAAAAACAAAAAAAAAAAGAACAGATCAATGCAGTATTCATGAACTTATAAAAGAGTAAAAGTTGTTAAAAAGAACTCCGAAATCTTTCGAAATGAGAGGATTTTCTGAACAGGAAAAAGAAGGAGGAAAAGTATCAAAAAAAGTTTCATAAAAGCTGAAAAATTCTTGAAGAGACGAAAGAAGATTAATATGTCTGGTTCATCTGGTGGGTATAAAAACTTTCTTTGCTTTGTTGGTGAAACAAATGATGAGATAGTTTCATAGAAACTTATTGTAACTTAATTTACTGTTTGGAACTTGGAAAAAAAATCGCATACATATTACATGTTTAGTGTTTTTTTTAATGAAAAATTTTGAAAATGAATAAGTTATGAGATAAATTCTTCAACTCCAAAAGGTTTTATGGACTAATCCTATGGACTTCGATATATTTTTATCATGAATAAAAATATATCGAAGTTTTCAGTCAATAGTTCTGTAATGAAACAAAGTACTATATTCATATTGAATTGAAAAATGCACTATTGATGTTATGCAATTCTAAGATTTATTTAACTAAATCCAAATTTAATTATATTTTAAGTTTTATTATGCGATTTCAACTATGTTAATGTTCAAATATATTATTAAATAGCCAATTCCTAATCCCGGGATTGAAAATATAATACGGAATTGCAAACCCTACACCAAACGATTTCTTAAGTTTATTTTTTTTTTTTTTCTTTATCGTTTTTTGAAACAGTTCTGATGTTAACATCCTGAGATAACACTGTTTTTTCCCCAAAGATTATGAATAAAATTATTCAATATTGATATTGTAGAACACCGAAATTAATAAATCAATCCAGCTGAGACACTTCATATATATATATCGATTCGAATATTTCGAAGTAAAATCTGCTGCTGACCAGACTACAACACGTGATAATTCGAAGTTATCTTATATAGCTCTTGACCAATTCGAACTCTCACTATCATGTAGCAAACAGATAGGAGCTTACATGTTTTATGTTGTATTGTCTCTGCATGCTTCCCCTGTAACATTGCCCCTTTGATGACCATCTGTCTGCCATCCCTACTTTGTATTTCCTGGTTCCTCAAGCAAAAAGACACTTTTATTGCTTTCCTGCTTCAAGTGGGCAATAGACCGGCCGCACTTGCTGTCGGCTGTCCATATCTTACGTTTAACACGTGACCTTGCTACTCACGTGTTCAGAAAGGATGGTCCGCTATTGTGAAGAAGAGATGCGTAGGATTGTGTATTTTGCGTCGGACTGACATAACGATTCATGACTCATCTGTATGACTTATGGCATCTGGCACCAAATAGGGCATGGGCTAGTCTGGACCCTACCTTGAAGAATCAATGGTATTAGGGAACCCATAACAAATTAAACAGATTTTTAAAGATGACAGATTTTTTCGTCAAAAAAAGAGTAATTATGTACAGTAAGTATTCTTTTAATAATTGTTTTTAATACATAGATGTATTCTTTTAATACAGGGCATTTAACTTCTGCATAATATGTACATTTTAAAAATACTGTAAAGTAATTTTATTCAAGTATACAATTGTTGTTTTATTATATAGTTTCAAATTTAAATGTGTTAGAAAAAATTTTCTCTTCGTGTATTGTGGGGGTTTTTACCCACCCTCTTGATAATTCGAACTCTTGATAATACGAAGGACCCCCCAACTTTGAATTATCGAGAGACGACTGTATTTAACAATATGAAGATCTCTACTCATTTCTCGAACACAACTACTTCACCATAGGTATTTCATGTTTTACAGCTTTTTTTCCCCATCATTTAGACGAATTCTTTGAAAACTGCTTAATATCAGCATTATGCTCATCGCTACCGATGTATCGGATTAGTGAAAATGAATGGTCAGATTTTTAATATTTATATTTCAGAAACTATTACACATACAGTGAAATACGTTTTTAGCTGAAACGCTTAAGATTAAATATCGGTTAACATGAAATAATACAACGGTCCCAAAAAACTAATAAGTATTTTAATGCATTTTTCTCTTAACGCGAAACAAAAATCGCTTAACCCGAAAAGATTTTTTTTTCTCGAAAATTAGCAAAATACGGAAAACACCAGCAACGCTGGCGGGATTAAAGAGAGGTGTGAAATAAAAGAGAAATGGTTTCACATGTTTCGTAGAAAGGAAGCTAACTTGGCTTTGAGATACCCTCAGAATAGCCTGTGACACGAGCCAATTTTGTTTATCTAAGCTACTTTTCCCTCTCCACCCCCTACAAACCCCGCACAAAGACATATCATTCCTCATCAGTTGGCTTAAGAATTCGGTGACAAGTACAATGCAATACAACTAAAAATCAGTGAGTTTGGTTCACGTTTTATTTTTTATTTTATAAGAATTTTTTTAAGGAGCACAATGGCAAAAAGCTCAAGAGGGAAGTAAACTGCTATTTCGCTTAAAATGTATATGGAGCCTCTTAAGGCTGTTGATCAAAAACAGAAGACGAAAAGGAAATCTGTAAAAATTTTGATATGGCTAACACTACATTTGAAACAAGCCTAATTCCCTTCTACCCTGTGACCCAGCTAAAGGTTGGAAGGAATTAAAGGATCATTCGATATGATAAATTTCAATTATTTTATTTATCACTAAAATCGACTCAAACACAAATAACACTATAAATAGGATAATTCAGTCAAGCAACAGAGGGAAGGGACGAGATTCGCGCGCGTTTGGAAAGAATATATATAATGACCACTTTATAATGATGAGGTTCTTCCTTAATATTACTTTACACAGAAAATAAGTACTTAATGTCCGCCTAACGACTTAAACACTTTAAACATCAATGTAATAGGAAGGTGACAGTACCTGAACTTATGCAGTCTTCTAGTCAATCCAACTTATCTTTAACACTTCTTGACTATACTAATTTACAAGAACTTTTAAGCAAATTCTGGTAATCTTCACCTTGTGACTATCTTTTACCTCCTTGTTAACTAAACTTTTCTAACTTTTTAACTTTCTGTTTTTCTCTTTACTTCCAATTCACTAACCTTTAACTCGCAAACTAGGAATATCTATAATAAACTTAATTTGCATATCAAGTTTCCTTCTTTAGCAGAAGATTGGTAAATGTTGCTGTCCCAAAAGAGGCTTGTTAATAAAAGGTCGTGTATAGATCCGTCACACATTGTCAGCAATAATTAAAAAAAGGAAGCAAGTTACGGAAATGTTTGAATGCATATAAATAAAATGCACTCTTATAAACTTAATATTGTTGAATATATGGTTTCTTGCAATAACTTTTAAACACGAAAGAATATTTCGATCCCATCAGCTTTGTGGTAAGTGATTTTTACTGTATTACAATAAATGGTAAACGATATTAAAGAAAGATAAAATAAGTTTTATTTGCCATTACAAATGTTCGACGTGGGATCTTTTTGTTGCGAGACAAACATCTGATCCGTAATCAAGTTCGTTCCATTCAATTTGTAGTAACACATTTGTCACAATAGTTCCTATTGCTGCTCCAAATGCATTCTTTAAGATCCAATATATTCAGCATTGGTGGTGCATAACAATGTTTTTGAACAAACCCCTTAAAAAAGAAACAGCCTGGCATAAGGTCTGGGGATCTTGGTGGCCATGTTATTAAGGGTAAATCACTGTCACCCCCACTCCCCATCATTGAGTGAAGGGCTGGGACTCCATTCTGTTGAAACATAAAATTTGTGCTGTTCTATTTGTCTTAATAACCAAATTTGCCCGGGACCGCATGTGGCCCACCTTAAATAATTTTCCGGCTTGCGAAATTCATTACAACTTTACAAAATATGACTATTTTGTGCAATATTTTTATTTTTAGGGTTTTTTTTTAACAAATAAATCTTATAACTGTTTCTATTTTATCACACTGCTTCTGTTACTGCAATTTTTTTTCTTTCGATAATGAAATTTATCAAACATAAATCACGCTCAAACTTAATGGACGAAAGGCTGCAACATCAATTACGATGCTCAAATACACGCTTTGAAATCGACATGCAAAAACTAAGTGAAAGAGTTGAGAAGCAAATATTTCACTAATTAATTAAGTTAAATGTTATTTGATAATTGCCTTATTATTATATTATCTATGTATGCATGATAAACAAAGAAAACAATAATATTATATCATTCTGTTTTAAATTTTCACTCCAATAAATTTTTGTGCATGTAATGTGTTCAAATCTGATATAAAGATATATGTTTTCATATGCGACCTGCGAAATTATAATGTTTTTCCGAAGTGGCCCGCGAGGTCATTTGGGTTGGTCCCCCCTGGTCTAGATAATTGCTACCTGTTGCCATTTTTAGGAAAGATAAAAAAAAGGGTGTGAACAGTCCTTCCCCCTTGGTCGACGGTGGGGGAAAAAAGCTTGGTATATTGAAAAGACGCTTGATTTTCCTTTTAAAAATTATTTTAGAAATTAATAAATTAATTTTAATTGAAAAAAGCATGCTTATAATCACTAATTATTTAGAAAATCACTATAAAAACTCGTTTTTCCAAATACGCATATATTTAACCATTCAGACAATAACATACAGGGAATGGTAAAAAAAATTCAATTCAATTGATAAATATTATGCTTACTGCTACCATTATGAAAAATGACATTAAAATACATCGACTGCATCATGATCAATCTTCTTAGTATAATAATTTAGATTTTTGGCGCTAACTTTGAAGAAATTAGAAACGAAAATATACAGCACACCCTTCTTGTTTAAATAGTTCGAAATTTTAAACCAAGCTTTGTTCTGGTAGGTTTGTTGGACCGTAAAAAAACCGAATAGACTCTACCTTCTTATTTGATTTGGAAAAACGACATTTGTAAGACTGATGGTTAAATAAAAGTACTTGTAAATGTCTTTTCTCTCAGGGGTTGGACGTTTCATGTTTCTTCTTTTGAACGCCGTTCTTTAAATAATGCAAACAACTTATTTCACCGTCTCCCTTTCGCTTCTTATTTTTCCAATTTTGTTTCCTTTAACTTGTCTCCTTCATTTATATATAAAAAAAAAAGATAGGGATGTACCATTCTCTGAAAATGATGTCGTAACGTCTGAGCAATTAAAATTATTTCATTACTTGGTAGTGAGGAGACTCACGCAACTTATTGTCAAACGGCATTTTATTCCAAATTAAAAAAACAAAGCATTAAATTTGTGATAGCGGTCGGTTCCTGCTCGACTCTGAACCCTCTTGTCTATTTGTAAACTCGGCTAGATGTGTGGGAGAAACTGAATGATCCCCCCACAGACATGATTTCAATCTAATCAATTTATTAATTCAAAATATCAATCGGACACAATACAATTCTAATTAAGGTAGATGATATATAGTAGAGCGCGGAGGTGAGATTCTATAACACGGGGATACTACTACAGACCCTCAACTGAAACTAAGACAGCTTAAATACGCTCAAATATAACTCCGTCACACACTAATAAACTAACTTATCTTAATCAAACTCACAATACCTGAACTTTTTTATGCATCGGATAGTACACTGGAAACTTGCAGGTAATCTCTTCGGCTTGAACAATGTCGTTGTGTCCACGCTCTGTAATCTTATTCCTGGACAACTGCAAGACTTCTAATTCCACTCTCTTTCAATCTTCAACTAACAACTAACTCGCAGACTTTATGTTAACTCCTTCTTGCAAACTCCAACGTGTCAACTCACGAACTCGTGAAAACAGAACTTATATAATATACTTCATTTACATAATCACGTTTTCTTACTTGATGAAAGTTGGTTGAGAAAAATATTTCTCTAAAAGAGTCATAAAGGGATTAGTAGAACCGCGTATAGATCCGTCACAAATTCGTTAATAATTTTTTACTCTTCACAACCTTTCGCTGGAGAAAAGTTCTAGTCATATATAGGTATATATTATATACCTATATATGCCATCTGAAGTAACTACAGCACGATAAAACAACGATGGTGACGGAAAGTAGTGATTGCACCACAAAGCGAGTGTGACACGAATCGGTGAAGGTTATAGAAGACAATGATTATGACACGAAGCGACACAATGCAGCGACGGTGACACACAACTGTGACTGTAGTACCAATTGGCAAATGTGATGTGATGATTAAAATACAAAGTGTTGGCCGCTTAATTTATGAAATCGCGAACAACTTATAAGTTAAAAAGTAATATTAAATTTGTAAGGGATCTAAACAAGTCCTTATACTAACCCTCTTAGGAATTCTTTGGGGCTATCAAAAATAATCAATCTTCTCCTAAAAAGAAGGCGTGATATGCAAAATAAGTTTGTTATATATAGTACTAGTTCGCGAGTTAGAGTTAGTGAGTTAGAAAGTGAAGAAGGATATATAGTAGAAAGTTAGAAGGTTAGTTACTTAAAGGTGACAAGAGATACAAGGTGAAGAAAATCGTAAAAGGTTAGAAAGGCCTTGTGAGAGATTAAAAAAAGGAAGTTTATGACGGATCTATCCGCGACTATATTAATACCTTGGGGACGCTTCTGGGGGGAAATGTTTTAATTCAACCAACTTTCGCCGATCAAGAAAGCGTGATTATGTAAATGAAGTATATTATATAAATTCTGTTTTCGCGAGTATGAGAGTTGACACGTTGGAGTTGGCAAGTAGGAGTTAGCAAAGAGTCTGCGAGTTAGTTTATTAGTTGAAGATTGAAAGATAGTGAAATTATTTAGAGGTCTTGGAGTTAGTCCACAAAAAGGATTACGGAGAGGGGATCCAACGACAGTGATTTAAGGCAGATAAAGATCTCCTGCAAGATTCAAATGTAGGATCCGCAGCAATAAAAAGTACATGTATCGTGAGCTTGTTTAATTAGAAGTTAGCTTATTAGTGTGCAACGTAGTTTATATTGAGCGTATTTAAGCTATCGTGGATTCAGTTGAGGGTCCGTAGTATTATCCCCGTGTTAGTGAATCTCACCTCCACACTCTGCTATTTGATCACCTAGCTTAATTAGATTGTTATTGTGCCTGATTGATATTTGGGTAACAATAAATTAATTAGATTGAAATCATGTCCGTGGATCATTCAGTTTCTCCCACACACTTAGCCGGGTTTGCGGGTAGACAAGGGACAAGAGACAAGCTGGAACCGACCGGTATTACAAGTTGATATTGATAAATTAAACCTTAATTGATTATAAGAGACTGCGTACAGTCCAGGTATTGTCACCTTCATATTACGTTTGATATTTAAGGTATTAAAGAGGTTAAGCGGCCATGAACGGAATAGGTTCCAAACACGTAATACTATTACGGGTCCTATTATACAAGTGAAATATAACTCCTATTCTTTTTATTTACATATTCATGATATGTATTGAATATGGAGAAGTCTGAGTTGTTGTCAAGGACAGCTACATCGTTATCGTAAATAATAAAAAAAAATCTAATCAATAATGAAATCGGTTTTTTTCCTTAATAAAGTCCTCAATAATAAGACATTTTTCTCGGAATTGTTGTTGCCTCGGGGTATTCTAAGAAAAGCTAGGAGTGAGTACACCAATAAACAACGAAAATGTTTATATTTATTAGCTATTTCGGTAAAGTGTGACTTTTTAAGAACAACGAAAAAGCAGTGTATAAGTAACGTGACCAGTCGTCCCGTTTCGAACGGGGGACTGTCCCTTTTTATTATTACGAGTCCCGGTGTCCCCGAAATGAACTCTGGGACGCAAAATTGTCCCGTTTTCGGAAACCGCGCGAAGCTGTACGGAAAGCTGTATTTAAACTTGAAGGTCAGAATGTATCGGCAGTTGAAGCTGCAAAAGAAATCAATCAACTGAAAGACAATTTGACTCAAACTAATCAGCCTCTTCCATTTACGGTTCGTCAATTAATGGTGAAATCAAAAGATAATGGTACTTATATAGATGAAGAGTTTGTGAAAAGGATGGCTGCAGAATTTTGTAAATTAAGCCATAAATATCTGTAGCAGTGAACTTGCTTTCTTACCAAAGTAATGGAGATATTTTATTGGGCCGATTTGAAAAAGATTCCCGCTTGGGAAGACGTTCAAAAATCTCTGGATGTATTAATTGAAAAGGAGTATATTGACTGTAATAAAGGTACAGAAGTTTTTGACGAATTTTCATTAATTTCTAACTACATTACATCGCAAAAAGTAACCGAATAAAAATGATCTAAACGTTTCCACGGTAACTTCTTGGGTGGAAGTATTCAAACACTTTCACGCCAACAATCTACAGCATAAAAACTGTTCTATTTTATTTGAATATATTTTATGTTTGCCTGCTACAAATGACTCCAGTAGAAAGAGTATTTTCTATGATGAACAAATTGTGGACCATCTGAGAAAACCCAGCTATTAATTTCAGTTCTAAAGGTGATGTTGATAATTAAGGTGAATATAAAAAAACGTGCCAAGAGTTTCATTCTTACTTAAAATCTTCACCAGATATATTAAATCAAATTTGTTCCTCTGATAAATATAAATATAACTAAACATTTTGGGTATATTAATTAATTCGTAAATTTTAAGTTAACTAACTTTTTCTGAATAAATAACTTTAAAAAAGTGTTTTTTCTATGTATACCTGTTAATTGACCTAAACAAAACAATGTCCCGTTTTGAGTCAAAGAATAAATGGTCACGTTATGTATAAGTAACCTTCGACCATCTTGTCTATTTTGATTTAGTAAATATTTATGTTCATAAAAATGTTACTGAAGAGCTTTCTACAATAAAATACTTACGGAATGATAAAAAATTTCATAAATAATGGGCATAACGTCGATCGCGATCGACAGGTGGACCTCTAAGACATTTTGGTGTGACCGCCTGAAGATTTTAGCAGTTCGTAATTATATACGGAAAATTCAAAATTGGCTGACAGTACTCAAGTCTTCAACTGACCATAACTATGAGCACTAAATTTAAATGAAATTGTTTTATTTTTAATGTATTTTGAATTGCTTCATAATAAATGCATCATTTGATACAATTATATTTGTGCCTATTATTAAGTTCGTAACTTGCGTTTTGCTTTAAAAGTGGTTTTAAAAGTGTTGTTTTTTATTTTAATTCTGTAGGTAAGTACATAGTCCGTATTTATTATTAAGTTAAAAAAAAAAACCTTTTCCTTATACCTCACCACACCTACGACATTGGGCAGTGGCGCACACAGGAATTTTTCAAGGGGGGGGGAGGGGGTCGAAGGTCTACTATTCTCGTATCATATCTCAATACGCAGCCAAGCAAATTTTTTTGATTTTGTTGATTGTCAGGAACAAAAAACAGCAAAAAATAAATTACTAAATAAATAATTAACATTAATTATAATAAAAACTTACTAATAACAAACACTTAGTAATATTTTACGTACTATTTACATGGGATTATAATGAATCGGAAAAAGAAATCAAGAGCTATATATATGAGGGAGGTTCCGAACCCGTGGACCCTTTTCCCGCCCTAGTGTGCGCCACTAACATTGGGTGAACCGCAACACCTTGAAAAAATTAGTAGCCCGTGTCCTGGAAAAGTCTGCCCATCCCTGTTTTAAGGTATCCGACTAACCTAAAATTGTGAATTTCGCCAAAAATTGACAATTTCTTTTATGATTTTACTTTATACGTCATCTTATTAGCTTTATAAAAGTACCAAGATTATTATTTTCCTTTCGCTAGAACAAAAACTGCAAGTGTTTTAGTAAAAGCAGATCCCATTACTTGAAGCAAGATGTCATACTTTAAAACACGTTTTACTCGAAATAGGGTTTTTTTTTTTGAAAATGCTCAAACGGGGCTAGATTGCTAAAAAAGTTTTGAAAATGATTAACTTAATTCTTTTGTTTTATGTTCTGTATAATAGTAGAAGTGTTTTAACCTTCAGATTTATCAATTACTGCTTTATGACAAATTTGCAGTCCCTTATGTGAATATAATCACTGTTTTTTGAAACAATTTCATATAATAACTTAGATAAAGTGCTCTAGTTTTTGTAAAAATGAAAATATCTCTTATCCTGAAGTCATTTTAAAAATGAATAACATAGCAACACATCAGAATTGAAAAATCGAAAATTTGTTCTTAAACCTTTGGTACAGAATGGGTCGCGTTTATGTTATTTTTGTCAATTTTTACCCATTTTTTTTCCAATTTTAGTAGTAACAATTTTTTTCTCATCTTAATTTTAGTATATTTTTCTTAAAAAATACCAAGTAAATCTAAAAACAACAAAAATTCCGCTTATCTCCATTTTTTAGAAAATAGTTGTCGCAACCAGTCAGATACCTTAATAAACACTTTCTATACATCTGATTATCTCAGAGTATGCTTTATGATATAACACATCAAAAGGTTATTATTTTTAACATTTATTTTTTTCAATATGAATTATCTTTTAACGTGATTATAATTCTCAGCTGTGTGGATGGATTTTAATCGTTTTAGAGAATGAGACTAAAAATAATTATTCTTAATTAGAATATATATCGTAAGGTACATAAATAGTATTATAAAAACTAAATATTTTACACGTAAGCAAGATTACGTATCTTTGTGATATACACTCCTGTCCATAAATTAAGGATAATTCAGAATCACACAGAAATTGAACTCTAAAATAAAAACTTTACCTGTAGAATTATCACACACATCTTGAAGAAGAATTTGCTAATTACAAGAAACCACCAGATGGCGCAAATAGTACGTCACAATGACGAGAGTGTAAGAGAGGGGTATATAAGGAAGGGTGGCAAAGGAGTAAAATTGTTCACAAGCGCTTTAAAAGCCTTTCAGTGCAATAACCGCATAGTTATGGCACAAAGGAAGCATTTGGATGATTTTTTACGTGGTAGAATTATCGGACGACTGGAATGTGGACGTACCCAGCTGGAAGTATCCGAGGAACTTGGAATCACCCAGAGTGTCGTCTCCAGGCTTTGGCAACGATTCCAAGATGATGGTAATGTGAGTAGATGTTACAGCACAGGTCGCCCCTGAGTTACAACGCCGAATGAGGACCGGTGTTTGGCAGTTACTCCCAAAAGAAACAGACGGAGCACAGCATCAGATCTATCTCATCAGCTCTCTTCAGCTACCGGTACGACAGTTTCAAGGCAGACCGTGTACAGACGCATAGGGCACATTGGTCTATAGGCTCGTAGGCCTGTCAGATGTGTTCCCCTTACCACAACTCACTGTCGTCTGAGATTAATCTGGAGTAGAGAGCATGCATTGTGGACACCGCAACAGTGGTCTTGTGTGATGTTTTCCGACGAGTCCAGGTTTAGTTTGCAGTCTGATTCTCGCCGGACTTTCATATGGAGAGCGCCAGGTACCCGTTACCACCAAGAGAACACCATTGAACGACACCGTTATGGTGGTGCAGGATGGCTTGTTTGGGGAGGAATTATTCTTGGTTCCAGAACTGACCTGCATGTTCAGAGTGTAACGATGACAGGCCACATCTATCGGGATGTCATTCTGGAACAACATGTACGTTTGTTTCGGGGCGCCATGGGTGCTGAATTTCTGTTTATGGATGACAACGCCCGTCCTCACCGTGCAAACATTGTAGACGAATGCCTTCAATCGGAGGATACCACCCGTATGGATTAGCCAGCATACTCACCGGACTTGAATCCAATAGAGCATCTGTGGGATATGCTTTGCCGACGAATTGGAGCCCGTCAACCTCCTCCCACCTGTCTACCGGAACTTCGGAGGGCATTGCTTGATGAGTGGTGTAATATTCCCCAAGATCAGTTTGATAATTTGATACTCAGCATGTGTAGGCGTTGAAAGGTCTGTATAGCATCGTCTGGGAGACATACTCCGTATTAACCATCATACTAACCATGTTATACTGTTTTTTGTAAATAGGTTCTTTTTTGAAATTTGCTCCAGGGAGTAAAAATCGCAATTTTTATTAATTATGTCAATCATATAGCATCTTTTTTGCTCTCTTAACCTTTTGTTTAATAAATAGACTTTACAAATAGGTCAAATTTGTTTTGCTTCTGTCTCTTTCTTTCCCTGAACTTCATTATCCTTAGTTTATGGACATGAGTGTAGTAAAATGTTAGTTGGTTATGGCAATCAAGTAGCAAAATTTGTAAGTAAATCGCAAATGAGGAAAAGTATTGAGATGAAAATTCAGACAATTCTTTAAAAGGGAATAGATTCCCCACCAACTTATCTGTTCCTTTTTAAGTCGTTGTAACCATTCACAATTATAATGAAATTATTTATGGACACTTTGAGCATTTATATCTGAATTAAAGATTAATTTCAATGTATCACTCACTAAGTTTATTTAATCACATACCCTTTAAGTATTAGTTGCTGAATCAGAAATAAACAGAAAAGAGCATGATACTTATATGAAGTTTTTATAGAAGAACGAAAAGTTTTACGGAAATCGACTCCAAGTGGAATTGTGAAGATTACAAGGTGTTATAGATAAAAAAAATTCCCATTTTGAAGAAATTTGGCAAGCATGTTTCTTTTGTTGAGTAGAGATCCGTGAAGAACAAGCTTTGTGAAAATCCACTCTCAATAAGGATTGAGGGGACTACGGGACACTAAAGCTTAACAAACTCCCGTTTTTTCGTGTTTGTGAACTATTAGACCGATGGACAAGAAATTTGGCAAGCATGTTTGTTTCGCTGAGTAAAGATCCATTAAAAATGGTTTTTGTGGAAATCGACTATGAGAGGGGTTAGGGGGTGTAAATGATAAATATACTTCTGTTTTAGAAATTCAAGTCCTGTCCTTTTTAAATCAAGAGGCGAGAGCTATAAGAATGTTTTCTGTGCAATAGAAAGCTTAATGTTAGTACTTAAATATCAATAACTTAAAAACAGTATACAATCTTACAACATATTGAAAAACCCAGAAAAGTGGATGATACCTGCTAGTTTTACGTATAATTACTATCAACAACAGATATTCAGTAATCACTGCAATATTTAGCATCCTACGAGAGCTTAAATAGAAAAATTAATTCAAGCGACCAAATTTGATAGCGAGACTGCCACTAGATGGCACCACCATGGAATGGCTCTCACATTTGGGAACTTGCTGTGTCTTCAAAGGCTAGTTGCTAAAATGCAGCCCCATTGGGGGGAAAACTCATATTCAGTATAATACATACATGAATTGATTGCATAGCTCATAGTAATGACTGCTGACACCTTGCGAGATGACACTTGTCTAACTTTTTGCTGAACTCTCCTCTATTAAAAAGTTAGAATTATATGCACTTTGGAAATTACCCTTGCTCATCCTTGGTATTTTGGGAAAAACCTCGTTGGTGTCCCCAACTTAATATTCCCCCCCCCCCCTTTCGTGACGAACGTCTCGTATTCGTGCCAGCACGAAGCACCGACAGTAGCCTAGCGTACCGTATACGAGTCACGCACTTGGAACATTTTTTAAGCTCAAATTTTTGGCAATAGATGGCATTCTATGCCCATAAGTTTTGAGGTACATGTAGATCTGACCTTCTTCTCGAAATGAGAGAAATACATACACGTGGTTTTTGTTTTATAACAAAAGGGGAATGGACGAAATTCACACCAGGCAGACGCCAAGCGGGAATCACGTGACAATTGGGCAACAATTGCACGTGTTTTCCATTACCGTGGTAGAACCGTATAAGCAAATTGTTGACATTCTTTTGCTTTAATTTATCTAATTAAAATATGTGATATCATTGTATTTCTTGCATTATTCTAGTGTATATATTTGTTAGAAAATAATCTTAACAACTTTTTTACATAATTTTGTTTTTTTTTGTAATTTATTTATCTTATTAGGTATTCGTCTGCTTCGACTAGTGTTAGCTGGTGTATTTGTTTATAGTTCTGATTCACTTAGATATAGCTCTCAGTCATTTAGTTCTCAATTAATTTTGTAGTTCTTTTTTTTATATTCGATGACAAATTTGTGAGTAACATGTCGCTTACCGAGCCTGATTGCTCAGTTAGGTATTAATTTTTTTATCAAAAGCGTTGTAAAGCATAAATGAAGAGAGTAAGTACAAGTCATTTGTTCAGATCAGAACAACTTCTGAGGTAAGTTATAAATTATTTTGTGTTCTAATTTAGATACTTTCTGAAACTATTATGAATGCATTGCTATTTACTCATTTATGCTTTAGTTTAACTCATTGTTATAAAAAACAAATAGGTTTAATAACATTAATATTGTTATTTATCATTGAATTATAAGTTGATTCTAAAAGATTAAAAGTAATGGCAACTATTCAAATTTAGCAGCTTTTTAAACATCTGTAAAAGAATGTGAATGGACAAATTTAAATTTTTTGAATAGCTATATTATCAATGATAAGTTTATAATTTGATTCTTATATTTTAGAGTAGCATTGAATATCAATTGCATTGTTTTCTATTTTAATGAATATTCATTATTATGCTTTAGTCATTACATAGTTATTGCTATTTATGAGTAAATCCTAATTTGATTCCAACACATTAAAAGTAAAGACAAGAAATGCCAAACCATTTTGATAAAGAATGTAATTTTTTCACTTAAAACTTAAATTCAATATGGAGAAATGTTGTGTTTACATTTAAGATTCTCCCAAATTGTTATTAATTTTTCTTATAAGGCATAGTATTTTAAATCAAGCACTTTATGATGTGTTTTTATATAAAAAAAACTGTTAATTTTCACTTATTTAAAATTTTTATTCATATAATTTATTTATTTAAATTATGGTCTTTAGATAAATAATTGAACATAAATTAAGCTGAAAATTAACTTTGGCACAATCTTTCAACATTTATTAACCAGTAGACTAATATGTATAAATACCGAAAACTCATAGAATTTACAATCTAATTTTAGAATTTATTTCTTTTAATATTTAATACTTTTTTTTAAACTTAAGGTTATAAGTGCAACATGCACTTGTCCTGCTGGAGGCACTCCCAACATTTTGTAAGCAGGTATTTGCAACGGTTTATGTTCCAACAGAAAACAAAGATGGTTTCTGCAAAAGTGGAGACAGATCGTGCTACTTGGTATATTGCATTGTTTACCTGGTTTGCGGGTAGATAGTGAAAGTACCCAGATGGTGCAGGACGATGCAGATTGAAATGCAAGATTCTTTGGAAATTGTTATTGTTTGGAAGTGCGAGTCATGATATGAATGAAATGTGTCCGCATCTGCACTGAGCAGACAACATGTTGCAAGGACAGAAATCACCACGGCACGAATTGAAGAACTACTTAGATTGATCAACGGGTAACTCAGCTTTAAATCTCGTCAGAGCTGGGATTGAGATATGGTAGCACGCAGTATATCATTTTCTGATGTGCTGCGATATTGTACT
Organism: Trichonephila clavata; assembly: GCA_019973975.1. NCBI lineage: Eukaryota > Metazoa > Arthropoda > Arachnida > Araneae > Nephilidae > Trichonephila > Trichonephila clavata. The sequence continues at coordinate 73 of BMAO01037963.1, read as the reverse complement.
GAGACTGGCTCAATGGACAAGGACCTGATTTCTACCTAGACAGATTAAACAAGTAGGTTCTGCATTCTCTATG
>BMAO01037962.1:0-188459 GCA_019973975.1 Trichonephila clavata | reverse complement strand
AATAAATTAATTAATCTTTTCTTAATAGAACATAAAAAACGCTAGTAAAAATATTTTTATTAACACGCTTTTATTAGCTTCACCTGTAAGTAACTTATATTTTAACTCGATTTTTAACCCCCTTTAAAATATCAGATTAATTCGAAGTTTTGCACACTTGTCAATGACTTATCACAATACAGCAATTTTATTCCATTGTTCTGATCAGGATCAACAAGATTAACGACTTTCCAATTCCAGATTTGGCGACAATTCCGATCCCATTTTCAGATTTGGTGACTAAAAATTAAGTTACCATCATAAATTGAAAACGGTCAAGGTCACTAGATAAGATAATTTTGACAAACTGTTCGATTCAAAATGTGTATTTTATGTGTAATGCTGAGGCAAGTTTCAGAGAGAATATTGAGCTCTTTTTAGTGAAAAATATCATTGACATTACACCTTCTTCTGCATGAAATATTTCAAACTTAGCTCTTCCACATTTCCTTCAGTTGGCTGACCTACATTTTAAAACCAGGTCTTATCGAAGCACTGATAGGATGCCTATGGGTATTCCAGATTCGAAAAATGGCGCATTTAAGATTAATTCATTAATAAACAATTTATAGTTTAAAAAAACTAAAAAAAACACTATTTATTGTAGATCGGACTAAAATTTGAAAAATAAATTATAGTTTTAAAACCTATAAACACAATTTATAGTTAATTGAACTGAATGTAAAAATAATTCACAATATAAGAATAAAATGATTAACGAGGAAAATAATATCATTGTTGTAAAAGCGTGGATTGCTTTGTACTAATTTTTCTACTAACTCTGCATTTCGGAATAGAACTGTAAGGAATTATAGCAATTAATATCGAGCCTCCAACGCTTTTACCAAAATGACATTAATTTTCTCGTTTATCATTTTATCCTTAGTATATCATATTAATTATTATTTTTTTTTTTACTTTTTACTATAAATGCGTGTTCTTTTAGTTTTTTTAAAACTATAATTTATTTTTGAAAGTGCAAGCATAATTCTCAACACCTTATATTACTTTCAAGTTAATTATATAAGAAAGTATCGATTTAAATTTGTTTTTTGTTGATTCTGTAGGAAACCTCTGTCAAAAAATCTCACAAAACAGACTTATGGAACTATTCGAATACACAACTTTTAAAGTCCTACTCTTTAATAAATACATCTATCCCATTGCTAGAAAATACTATGCGGACATCTATTTTCCAATTAATTTCAGTTTCAATTTAAGATGTAACTGGAATAGAAATTTATAAAATTAAAATTGGAAGTGTAACTTTAAAATTAATTAATCTCATTTATAAACAACTCCAATTCAAAATATTTTAACTTAAGAAAGTCTGCATTGTGATATCGAATGCATATCTATAAAAATAAACAGGACAAATGAAAAAATTACAATGTGTTCACAATAAATATTTTATACATCTCCACGTAGATGTCTATGAATTAATAGAAGCTTCATGAATAAATATTGAAATTATTCAAAGAAATTTAAATATCCCTGAAGTGATTCAAAATATTTGAATTTTTGTAAAATCTTGAGTCTGTATTGATAATTAAATTTGCATAAGTGACGTCCGTGTTGAGCTAGGGAGAGCATAAAAACTTGTTTTGAAATCAGATTTATTTACATGAAAATAAATAAAAGTGAAGATTTAGTCATCAGACGTTTGATATTGGTCTCAAAGGACTATAAAAACTTTTAAGTAAATAAAATTTTCAGAGGGATTATAAAAATAAAAATAGTAAGACAATTTTACAAGAGAGAATGCTGAAACAATAAATGGGAATAACTGCACAAGGTGTCTTAAATTATAATCAGACAGTGATGAGTACAAATAGTGGATATGTCAACATCTGTACACTGTGATGCCACCGTGTCTAAATGTCTAAAGACAGCGTTTCTCAAACTGTGGGAACGCACCCTGGGGGGGCATGATAAATCTACGAAGGAGTGTGAGCTTATTGAAAAGTCGTAAACAAAAGATTACTAAAAATTATTAATTTATTGAAAGTAAACAAAAAATACTTCCTAACAAAATAAAATGACATTTACACTGATATAATAAACTTAAAAATGTATCAGTACTGCACAATGCATTTCATAAGTAATTTAACAATACTAAGTTTAGAACAAGTTTAATAATTACCAGTGACTCCCATGGCTTGCCATACATAAAATTTTAAAAAATTAACACTTATATCTTCATAATTTGTACGGTTTATAAGTAATCCCTTAACTGTCGATAAAAAGTTACGGATTCACTTTCCAATGCGGACACTTTTTTCACGTAGGCACGCGTATGTGATGTATGGGGGGGAGTAAAGAAATAAATAAGCAAATCCCCCCCCAAAAGTAAATCCTTCCGAACACTGTCAAGGTCCTCTTATTTCATTTCAAAGCCTTCAGAGTAATTTTATGCACAGAAAGTTCGTACTCCGAGAAGGCGTATATATACGCCATGGCAATCAGCGCTTTGGGTGAGCGAGACGTTTATATACGCGGTGGCACTTAAGAAAATATTGTATTGTAGATTTAGCGTTAAGTATGGTATTATTAAATTGAATACATTGTTATTGTACGAAGGGGGAATGCAAATTCTGATTGAATATTGGGTCGCAAATATTGAAAGTTTGAAAGCACTGCTAAAACATAAAGCCTCTTTTTGTGATGCAACAGTGAGATTATTAGGACAGGTGCAGTAGAATCCCGAAAATTCGGCACTCAATAACCCTGAAATCCGGATAACTCGACCCCATCTTTGACGGTCGAAAAAATCCCCACGATATTTTTGAAATGCAGAAATTGTTACTGCTGTCATGGTTAAAGGGATAATATGCGGGAAAATGTTAACATTGAGGATGCGGTACAAACTCTTGAAGTATAACATAATGAGAGACCTAATGACTGTCTAAACCACCCTTCAATATTTTGAACAACCATGCGCATCTGTAATGGACTTACTGTTTCTTCATTCATTATTTTCATTAAGGTAAAGCAAGAACGCAGGAGTGCCCGGTACAGAAAGACAAACAAAACATTAGTTTATTAGGAAGTGTAGTTTTATGCACATCTGGCCAATTTAATTTTCTTTATAAACAGCTTTATATGCCATAACAGTATTTTTCTGCAGGTGTCTGATCAGGTTAAAATTAATTGTATGTTAATGTATTAATTTCCCATGTAGTAATTGCTCTGTTCCTTCATTATGTCCATAATTTTCCTTTATTTAACGGTGTTTGGGCAGTTTATTTTTGGTTGTATTCTCAAGCAAATAATGCGTACAAGTGTAGTGTAATATTATCTGAGGAAACATTAGTATATATGCTTCTTCAACCGCATTCTCGATAACCCGGATTTTTCACTAACTTCACCACCCTTCGCTCCCCATTGGGCCGAATTTTCGGGACTCTATTTTATAATTAAACTACTTTTTTTGTCAGAACGGTTTACTATATTTAAACCCCTAATAAGATGATTTGGGACAAACAGAAAACAATTCTTTCTAGATTTTGGTTTAAAGATGAAACATTTACTCATGGAAAACGATAAATCGGTTTAAACAGCTATCAACAAAGATGACTGCAAAGAAAAATTGGTCATATGTATCTCAGATTATGTTCCCGATACCGAAATGTCACTAAATAATAACTTTTCACAATGTTTTTGTTTATACAAATTACATTATTTATCACTATTCTGTCTTTGAAAAACCCGAGATAATTATTTTAAATTTCCAGAATTTTAAATATTCAATGTTAGAGCTCCGAAATATCATTAAAATTCAAGCCATGCTTTTATTACAAATAAATATGGTTGAATTTGATAACATATTTTAAAATTTTCAAACATTCACTTCTACACAAATAAATTCGAATCTCCAACCATTTTGTCATTTAAGCTCCATCTTTTCAGTACTTTGTACTGGAGTACTACAACCACAAATATCAATCTGAAATTCAGCCCACATAAATAAACATCACAACTTTTCATAGCGTAAGCAGACAACCACACGACTCTTATCAAAGCAGCTCACGCCGCATGTGAAAAAAGAACTTGCACTCTAAGCACATCATACTCACGCCAGGGCAAAATTATATCCACCATCTTATCAGAGCCAGCTAATTAAAAGCCAATTCTGTCTCTTCCTTTTCGAACGGAATTGCATTCTGGAGAGAAATGAAACTCGGCTTCGAAGATCCCTCAGCACACACGGGGATATTTGAAAAGCCACCGATGGGAGAAATGAAATTACTTCTCAACAAAAGAGGGTATATATGAGGGGATCCACTCGAGCAAACAGTAGGGATTCATCTATTCACTTGGGGAACCTTAAAGGCTTTTAATGCAGGCCAACCACCTGAATCTGTTATGATGAAAGTATGGGGATTATACACTGCACTAAATGATAAAAGAGAAAAGAAAGTTCTTGGTAAATGTATGATATGCGTTTAGGATGATTCGGGTTATGGATGTACCGCAGTCGAATTGGGTAAAGGAACATGCGTCTTTATGTGTTACGTATTTGGACGAACGAAGGGGAGCATAATAAAATTTAATTTAGGCTGTGTGTTGCGAGATTTAATTAAGGAATGTGGTTTACGTTCAGTCGTTTTGTAAAGATCTGTAAATAATTTATATAATGCGCAGTATGCGGTGGCTAATAAGATAGTTCAAAACACATCTGGGAACAATGAAAATTTGAATCTACTGAATTGTATAATGGAGTTGGATAATGATTAATATTTATTATGAATCTAGATTTTGAATCAGAAGCGAAATCTTCAAATAAATTTATAATTTTAAAAAAATGAGACGTTTTATACGAAAAATAATTTACTTATTTGAAAATTTTAGACATGCACATACATGCGTATAAAAATAATTGATTATATATATATAGAGAGAGAGAGATGAAAGATATTATGAGAAATTTTTTTACAAAAGACAAAGCAATGTACTAAATAAATTACAAATATTGAGAAAACATATTATGTTGAAATTGTTTTTATTTATCAGGAAAATTTGAAAAATTTTAATGTTAGTTGAAATAAACATTTTACATCCCTGTATTTTAATTTTAAAAATTGAATTTGAGGATTTCTAGTAGTTTTATATCTTTTGATGATGAGACTTATAAGTATATGCTTGGTAGAGAAATAATCGTTTTATTTTGATGTAGAGTAAGAAATAAGGTTACTAAATTTTACTCTTAATTGTTAATAACACATTCGACTTACAACTCAAAATTAGTAGAAAAGATTTTAAAGCAAAATAAAAAAGTAAAATAGTTAGAAAAATTACTTACAAAATGTAATAAAATTCGAAGTTCTTGAAGAAAACATCAAGTAAGTGTTTCATAAATTTTGAAATGTGTTAATTCGCCTCGTTTTTGAAAGTAAAATTACAACATTAGCAATTTTGTATTTGCAATTATTTTTTTCATTTTTCGGAACACTCGTCTTCTAATACATATGAGTGTCTGCGGTAACCTAGTGGTCTAGGTAACGAACTCGTGGCCCGGCGTGTCATGAGTTCGAGCCTAGTACTGCTGAAGATCCGATATGTAGAGAAGTTAAATCTGTGCCTGTTAAATCTGTTGAGAGATCGATATTCCTCCCGTTGGTGAGGTTTGGAAGTTAGGAGAGGGGGTTCTAGCTAAATTGACGTCTTCGTCACTTGATCATGGTGCAAAACTACGAGGTTCATCGTCAAAAACCGTGGAGTAGCTGACTACATTAATATTCACTCACTCCAATACATAAATGGAATACAAAGAAATAAATAACATAAAAATTAAAATCATGAAACGTTACGCCATTTAAAGAAACGATTGCGATTTCTTTCAAAGAAATTATTAGGACAATTTCACTTCAGAAAAAATGTTTGATTTTTTAAAAGGTGTTAAATTTTAATAACTGAATAATAAGGATGAAACTTACTTTAACGGCAACAGTACCACATTTTTAGTGTAGATATAAACGTTGAATAAATCTTCAATCCTTTAAAATACTAACACATTAATTTCGAGATAAAGAACAAAAATATAACCAAAAATAATAATTCATGAACAAGAAAAAAACATTAAAATTTAAATTGAACATAAAATGTTTTAATTTACACATATATATAAAAATTACAATGAATTGAGTAAAAAAAAAAACAATTTCCCAAAAGGGAAAATTTTAAATTTCAAGTATTCTAAATTTACCTTTCCCCGGGCATAGGCTAGTATGAAAATAATTAATTTATTCTCTGACATATTGATACTTTTTTTTGTCAACATAAGATTTTTTCATATTGCTTATGTCATGCATTTTACAATGATGTAAATTTAACAATTTCATGATATAAGAAATAAAAAAAATTAATTTATAAATCTAAAGAAGCAGAGTAGATATTTTTGAATTTAACAAAATTTTTCAATCATTACAAAGTTTGCAGTTGCATAACCTAAAAAATAAATTTCTTTAATCCTCAATTTTAGCAATTAAAAAATAACGATATTTTTCTTCGGTATAATATGCTCTCTTTACATTAATTAAACAATTATAAAATTAACATCAAAATAAACAATTATTTTGATAAATAATCCTCATTTAAATAAATAAAAATATTTAGTCAGTCTTTTCAGGGCTTTTTTTTTCTTAAGGCATCCGACTTCCCTAAAATTGTGAATTTTACTGCAAATTGACAAATTTTTTATACAGTCTTATTTTATAGACCGTCTTATAAGCTGTACAGAAATACCAAGTTTATTATTTTCCATTCCCTAGAACACTAACTACAAGTGTTTTAGTGAAAGCAGTTGACACTACTTAAAGCAGGATGTCATACTTCAAATGCATTTTACTCGAAATGTGTTTTTTTAATACTCAATTGGGGACAGCCATTGCTCATTGTTTTGAAAATATTACCTGGAATTTTTTGTGTATCTTCTGTGTAGTAGAAGTGTTTTAACCTTCAGTTTGCTGTTATCACTGCTTTATTACAACATTTACAGTCCCTTATATGAATATAATAACTTTTGAAGCAATTTTATATAATAACTAAGATATATATAAAGTGCTCCAGTTTTTGTAAAATAAAAATCTCTTATCCTGAAGGTCATTCTAAAAATAAATAGAAAATCAACATATAAAAATTGAAAAATTTAAAATTTTTTCAATCATTTTTTGTACAAAATGTGATACATTTTTGTAATTTTCTGTAAATTTTGACCAGTTTTCTCCCTTTTTATTAATAATAATTTCTTTTTCTCTTCCTAATTTTAGCATATTTCCTTAAAATGTACTAAATAAATCTAAATGCCACAAAAAAAATCCCCATGTATCCATTTTTTATTAAAGATTTGTCACAAGTAATTGGATACCTTACAATCCCCTACATTTATTAATTAGGAATTTCTAAGTAACACATATAAATTAATGTATCGGTAAGCACTAAATATATTAATTTTAATGAAAATTATATGTCTTAAATATTTATTACCATCCATTATTAACACATTAATAAAAAGAAGTGGAGAAAGTAAAGCTAGCGGTAGTTATGCGAAATTACAGACATCAATTCCAAATTGTTAAATTAAGTCATTTAACCCTAGACGAGCAATAAGCATTTCTCGTTTAGATTCACACTTTATTTCCTTTTAGCATTCAGCGCCTTTAAAGCGTTTCTATTTTTAAAGAAGCCGCTTTTGCGAACAATTTACACTGTACGGAACCAATCAGTAATTCGAACGATAACGATTACAATTAACTCCAAATGTTTCGTAACGGTGATTTTCGTTGAGCCCGTTAAACTGTTGAAACAAGATCGTTTGTTGTAAATTAATGGACGACAACGCGTCTGAATGAGAACGAATGAATGCAGAAAATGCTGAAAGCTGATTGGAAAAATCTCTGGGAATATTTTCACGAGTTCTTATTAACATTTTTATTTATTTATTTTTTGTGAAATTTATGAAAATATTTGTGGAGATTGCTGCATAAGGCTTCCTTTAGAAATTTCAATATTTGAAATAATTCTGACTGGTGCTAGAGAAATTTCGATTTCCTTTATTAATGCATGTAATGTTTAAGCATACAATTCGTCAAAACGTTTAAATAACATAAAATATTAAGCTTTTTGATGTGTAACATCTTTACTCTCGGTTGCTGGATATTTGTTGGAGTGATTTCATGAAAAGGGACGGAAATGCGTAACAGGAAGTCGGGGGAAGCGCGCGCTGTTTGATTTGACCAATTCAGCGCCTTGGGGGTATCTCTTCGCTAGCCTCGTCTCAAAGTCCAACTGTAGTAGCAATTAAGACGCCCACCTACCGCACATACCAGCAAGTCTTATTAGACTTCATCCAGAATAAACGTGTGATTCTTACGCTCAATTGTCAAAGTCTCAGGGCTCGTTGTGTGTGAAATCGGAGGACATATTTATATATGTGTAAACTATATATTAATAATTATATTCCCCTGGTAAGCGTCTGACAACGCTCATCATTCTTAAAAAAATAAGAGTAAGTAATATGGAATTATTTGAATAAATATTTAAGTGCTTATCATTTTCATACTTTGAGATTTATTCCTGTCAGTGTCAATATAATATTTTTAATTGTGATTAAAAAAGATTTCTCGATTAAAAAAACTAACTAATTAAGTAAAGGGTATTTTTGATTTTCTCTAATATTTCTAATTTTTAAGCATGCGCTTGACGGTGTCTCTTCGCTACCCTCGTCTGGGGGTCCAACTGTAGTAGCAATTAAGACGCCCGCCTACCGCACATACCAGCAAGTCTTGTCATTTTGGTGGTCGCATACATTTCCCCGAATCAAACAGTTAAAAAAATTAAAGATTTCCTGCATTTTGTACTTTTACCCTATACCGAAGGTGGTTCTGCTCTTTTTTTAAAAAAACTATCACTCGCTTCCCATGATTTTGAGTGGTGATTTTAACGTTAACTTCAGTTTGCTCGAAGCTGAGTTGCTCATAGCTTTTCTGAAAGATGAACTCAAGCTCGAAATGAACACTAATCGAAATGTTTCGACAACTAACAGTGGTAGTGTTATTGACGCCGTTTTTCAAAGATTTTTAAATACGTTGAAATCGCAAGTATATGTGTCATACTTTAGTTTTCATCAATCTATTGCCTCCGCTCTTCCCCAAATTGAACAATAATAAATATTTTTGATAAAAAACTGCATAACTCCTTGTGGTAATTGAATAAAATTTTCATTAAAGATATAATTATTCGATAGAAAATTATTTCCAGTCATAACCGATTCATTTCTTTCAGGATTAAAATCACTATTGCGCGTTTACCATGATAACAAGTCATATGTTACACATCATATGCGACTACTGTAAGACTCGTTTTTTTTAAAACAAAAGGTGTTATTCAATGTATGGATCCTATCAGAATATTTAAATGTTTTCAGGAATACTGCGAATTTTATTATTGATTCAGTAGGTAAAATTCAGAAGAAATTCATGATTCCTATTCATCAATATATGTATGTAAAATACAAAAGGCATCTTTTCATTTTGTGAATTGTAGTAGTGTCAGTATTAAAGCTTCTTGATAGTGATCCCATCATTTTATTTTTTTAAGTTTTTACTTCAGTTAATTTATATAGTTTGTGCGTGCTCTTCGCTTAAGCGCAAAAATACAAGAGAGGGAAATATTCATTTTCTAGATTTAAATACTGACGGAAAACTAGAAAAAGATAAGTAATTTGAAAATTATAATCAGAATAGAAATTCAGCTTCCTCCCTGCAAAAGTGCAAAAAGAGAGAGAGAGAGAGACAAGTGTTTCTTTTCTACATTTAAATACTAAGAGAAAAACAGAAGGAAATATAATAAATAAAACACTCACCTGTTCAAGTGAAGGGAAATATAAACTATTTTTAGAAATTACATCAGAGAGTGTCTTAGGGAATGTTTCAACCACTTAGTAAGGTTTGTGTAATGTTTTGTGATATTTACTTACTAGGAATCGCCACTAAATATGTCTAGAATTCAAGGTTTGTACCTTTTAACAAAGAATTTTCAAAAATACATCAAAATATAGGTTTGAAACCTTTCATGAAATGAGACAAGTTTGAAAATTAGGTATTCGGAAAAATATTTTAGAAAGAAAAATATATAATATTAGAATTCTAAGTAAATACATTTAGGTACGTCATGTATACGATTGAGAAAAGTAATAGAACTTCAATTTTTCTATTTTATAAAGTAAATTTTTATCTTATTTGAAAAAAAATATGTGCCATCTTTGAATATGTGTCATGTTTGATTTATTTATAACTTGGAGTTCGAAATTGTAGCGATGAAGATTAACCAAGGATGGTATGGTAGTTTGGAGAGGGGTACCAGCTCAAGGGTCCTTTTCACTTGACCATGTTTTAGAATTACTATAAACTTCATGTTTCATTATAGTACATATACATATACGAGAGTAGTAAAGACTCACTAACTTAATAACATTTTAGGGATGCTTAATTACAGGAAATAATACATTAATATTTTTGGATACACATTTTTATAAACATTTACTACTATTTTTATTGTTTTATAAGGTAATACTTCTGTGTAGTGGTTTTAATGACATTGCGTTTATAAAACATTTGTTTAATGACTATTTATTAGTATTAGAGATGATCTTTGGTTGAGAGAGAAATGAAATACATAAAAAACCAATTTGATGTCGATAAAATTTTGTTATAAATTGTCGTTGCAAATTAACTTTGCATAATGGAATACTTGATAGCTTGTCTTTGTCAATTACACCCCAGACACGCCCGCACCGCGGGAGGGGGGAACAGGGGTTAGGGAGCCCAAAGCCTAGCTGCCACCAAGTACTTACCTTTTGTAAAATCCAACTTGGGGGCCCAAAACTTGACTTTGAAGGAGGGCCCAAATGTTCTCCGTTACTCCACTGCGTAGTTGGTTTGTCACTGGCCTTCTGCACCCAAGGATACGGGTTCAACCCCGGCACAAGTCGGTGGATTTTCATGATACAGAAAATCGACAGCAGTCATGTCGTATGATTACGCGGCATGTAAAAAATCTCTTGAAGTGCCCGTTTGGCTTGGGTGCTCTCGGCGAATTTAAATTCCAAAGTTCAATTTCGCATTGTCAAAGCTCAGTTGCCTCCATCTGGGTAGGAAACTGGGCGTCAAAATTATTTTTGGCAATTGGTATTGCCTATACGCTGCCGCACTAAAAAGTGATACCAGCTCATTGGGAATGAACTTGGTCCCCAAAGGTAAAAACTAACAATACACAGCCCCATTAGAAGAAAGCATATTTTTGTTCTACAATATTTTTTTATTGAAATTGAAAATAAAACGAAAAATCAGAACTATCTTGATTTTGACAAAAACATACGCACATTTAAAAAAAATCCAAGAATTAGAATCCTCAAAATAATGAAAATAAATATTGTGTGAAAGCAATTTTTATAATACATATAAGAATGATATTGTGCTTTTGTTGCACTGAATATTTATTTTATTTCTTAGGAACACATTTCAAACAAAATATCAAAGTATAATTTATAAAATAACATTTTTATAAATATGTAAATTCATCTCTACTTTAAAAACTCATTTTAGTCCTTATACTAAATAATCACCACACTATGAATTTTTATTTCTAAAATATAAGATCTCCATTTTAATATTGTTATATATAACCACCTTTATAACATTTATTCAAACATATTTAAACGTGTATCCTTTGTAATTCAAGTACATATTTTTTACAAGGAATATATATTATATATTTCATTCAACAGAAAATACATTGTTACAAGTGTATTTTTTACACCCACCCTATTTTTTCCTCAGAAACACATACCAAGGAAAGATCGCTGGATAAGGGTACTTTAGCCGTAATGCTCTCATTTCTCGCTTCAATGGCACTCATGACTCAAGTACATCATTCAAAACCGAAGTCTATGACGAATAGAAATTGTTCTTAATCCTGCCAGAGTTTATCGTAGGAACTTTGATAAGCACTAAGTCATTTACGAGGATATTGTAAGGAATTTTCATCATTCTATTTTCTATTACAAAAAATATATATATTAGGGGAGTAATTGACTTTTTTGAAACAAATCTCTGATAATACATTTCGAAACAATTTCTGTTGTTTCGAAGGTTATTTTTAATACGTAAAAAATAACTTCCTTAATGTATAGTTAAGATGTTTAAGATCCAAAATATATTTTATGTAACACCAATTATATAAAAAATTTAAAAAATTCTTCTAAGTATATTGCAATTTGTTTTTACTCAATAAATAATTGAGTATTTAATTGTAGGACATAATTTGTTGATTTGCTTAGAAAGGAAATTTATTTAGAATTACTTATTTGAAATAAAATGTAAAAACATTAAATTTATAAATAATTAACATGTATGGCTATTCTCAATGTAAATGGCTGTAAATATAATTTTTTATTTACACATAAAATAATTTGCATTTGAATAATTGCATTTTTCACTTGTTTTACGAAATTTGTATATTATTTTTGTATTGAGTGAATATTTTTTCTGGTTGTTGCAATGGTAGAAGTGATGAGAAGACTTGTTTTTGTTTAGCTACTAAAAAAGCACAAAGAGATGCAGACAAGATAGCGATACACAGCTTTTTTCTTCTCTTGATATCTCAGCTTTTATAATTTTTGCCAACCTGAAGATCTTAGAATCATATGATTTCCGGTAAAGATTGATTAGAATTATTTCAAACTTTTCTGATTGGCCCAAATACGCAGGTGATAAAAAAATTACACTATCCTGTTTTAAAAATGCTAACGTTTCATTTTTTGTATGATATACAGTTTTGGTTATTTCCCGTTTGGTGGGTAAACTAAAATTTTTTATCATGCTATCTCTTGTAAGTTTCAAGACCTTTACGAAATAAAATCCCTCGAGAGGAAATTTAATCGAATTATCACATATAAAAATTGATATACCATTAAATCATATCGATAAGTAAGTAAAACTAGGCAAGATAATTTTATTTAACGTTTTTAATATATTTAGTTAAATAAATTGTGTGCATTGAATTGAAGGGACAAATAACATACTTCTATTGGACAAATGATTTATAAATATGAATAGGAAACTTTAGAAACGGCTAAAAGCTCACAACTCTTTGTACTAAATATGTATACATTTATAAAACAATTCAAATTATATAAATTGTTGAAAAAGTTAATTTTCAATTTAAGAGACTGCTGTGCTGGATAATCATAAAACTATAAATAGGGTAAAATCCTGATTTCCTTATTCATTTATTATTTTTTTTTTACTTTTTGGATTTTCACATGCTATAGATCTTAACTGTACTGGATTCTAAAATATTTAGATTGCTGTTGCTATTGGAAAAAAATAAAAATATAAAGAATACTTTTTTTGCAAAAATAATTTTATATAAATAAAAGCTGTAAAAATTATACATTAGTATGTTTTACAAAGTCGAATTGATTAAAGGATTCAAAAAAGTAATATATATATATATATATATAAAGGGCTAATTTTGCATTGACAACTGTTCCAGAATTGTCGGGAAATTTTGAGCTAGATATGTAAAATGCATAATTTGCACAATATTGGGCAAAAACAAAAAGTGTGTTAAACATTTTATTTAATTTTATAAATTTTTAGAAGTTTAATTTTGTAACTTTTTTTGAAAAGGAATATAAATATTTACACGTGCAAATTTATTACAAAGATTAAAACTATTATTGAATGTTTAATTATTATTACTCTTATTTATTTTGTTGTGAATATTCAAAATCAAGTACTTCATTCGCAAAGTTCTTTAAAAACGTATTGATTTAAAATAAATTAATTTTATAAAATAACTATTTTTCCACAAGAAGTGAAGAAATACGTCAGCATTTGCATAAGGCGGGATATCAACTAGTTATTGTCGTAGTCAAATTCATTAACTTATTTAAAAAATAATTCTCAAGAGAATTAATTAATTCGCTTATCTATACTTATATATTTCTTGAATTTTAAAAAACACTTTTAAAGTTATGCAAATATTCAGAAATTTAAATTTTTATCCTAAGTAATTCTTAATTTAATAGTAAGGACATATGAAAGATTTCAAGAATTTTAAATTTCTGGGAAGTATATATATGGAAATTCAATCATTACGAGTTAAGAGTCATTATTTGTCATTTTTAAAAAAATCACAAAGTATTTTTATGTCATTTAGTTATTTCATAAAAAAATATCCTAACATGCACAGGTTATTTCTTATTATTCCTTTTCCCAGCAGTATTCTAAGAAATTTGTTAAAATTCGAAGAAAGATATATCATTTTCATAAATGTATCGCATTTCATACGAATAATTCCAGAAATACTTTAATTTAAATACGTCTCGCCATTTTATACAACTTTAAAGAATTAAAAATCCTTTTTAATACATAGAAATATATAATTTTTTACAAGAATTTAATATGACTTTTCAAACATATTTCTTAATTCTCGCTTGTTCTTTAATTTTATCCTTTAATGATTTCGACAAAGAGAATAAAGAAAATAATTTCATTTGTGCTTTTTGAGCTTCATCTCTCTCTAGTTCCCTAAATGTTGTTTGATTATATTTAATGTCGTAGTTGTTTCATTACTTTAACACAATTCCAATTCGTGTTTTCGGAATTTCATTTATTTGTCCCACTATATTTTTTTTTCATTTCAGTCTAGATTTTATACTTTTTCGTCAACTTATCTAACAAGTGAATTATATCATTTGTGTATTTTTTTTCAATAGGATACTTGGAAATTTATCTATTGGAATGAATAATAAAATATTCCTTGGCTTTCTTTGATTTTTAAGTGCAAATTTAATATCGGAGTTTTTCGCGCAAAGTTGTTTATATTCGCCAAGATGAGCGATAACATTACAATATGTTTACCTTTATATTTTTATGGAATGGTAATGCGGTTGCTATGGGGATGATGTATATTATAGTTAACATTTATTGTTTTTTCGGCTGTAATCCTATTAATTTCAGACGAATTTAATTCGATTTCTCTAAAGATTTAATCATTTTCATTGCAAGCATTCTTCTGTTGTATTTTGTACTATTTTCGAATATGTTTTTTTTTTAATATCATTGGTAAATATTTTTTTTAAAGTATATGAGAGTTGTGCTTTTTAAACTATTGCGCATTTTCACTTTAACTTTTAAATAATGCATTTTTAAACGTTCCATGAAGTTCCTTAAAAGAACTCGAAGTTTCTAGAATACTTCAAGGTATCAGCAATTATTACCTGATATTCATTATTGATTAATTTTAATACATATTACGTAATCATTTTATATATAATAGAATTACATAATACACAATTGTTATATTATATATAATAATTATTACATTATATGATTATTATTATATCTCAAATAATATATAATTGCTACTTTATTTTTATATGAATTATTGATATATGTTGGTTATTTTGAATTAATTCCTAGATTCTTTGTTTGAAATACATTTCAAAACAGCTCTTTATAATTATTTTCTTGATGATTTAGGTCGCCATCCATTAGGTCGCCGTCTTGGATTCCATGTCCCTCGACAACAAGAGCTGCTGGCGCGTTTGTGGAATCGCACCAAGCAATGCTGGCGAGTAGCCCCCGGGCATTAAATTAGTCCTAATTTTAATCAATATTTAAATTTCATACATATCTCATAATATCTCATCCCCCAGAAAGTTAGAACTCAATGAAAAGCTGTTTTTAATCAACCTTGATTCAGCGAAGTTTCATTTTGCACATGCCATCTGCTAAAGAAATGCATTTTTTGTCATTATGCATTTGCTATCTTCGTTTCTTTATTTAATTGTTACGTCTTCTATTCAGTTAAGTAGAACAAGCATTGCTATGTGGACGCTATGGTTTTTAGCGTGCGTAGTACATATTCTGATGTAATAATTCAGGAATTAAAGAAATTATGACATATAGTGAAATAACGAAAGCATCTATATTATTCTCGGAAACTGAACATAAAAAAGTTTGCATGAAGATAAAACGTGCAGTAAAATTTTACTTACGTTGTGTAGTGCTTTTCTACAATTTTTTTTTAAAATTCTGGTTATTTGTCAATCTGTTAGAAAGCTTGAATTTAGCTAAATTTAATTTTTTTAGAAGACGTAAGATGAGTAGTTTTAAATTTTAGATTGAAACTAGACTTTAAAATATATTACAAGTGTAAAATGCTCGAGAAATGTCTTCTGTAAAATTTTAGAAAATTATAATATAGTGTGTAGTATTTGTCGCTCATTCAGAACTCATAGAAAAAAAGCTCATATTCGTTAATTTGAACGTATTGCTTTTAAATAACTCTCCAAAACATATAATCAATTCTGAATATAATGTTAGATAACGTGTGTGTGTGTGCATAGTACATGCTCTATTTGATGTCATACACAATACAATTTTTTAAAAAACTTAAGTGTTCAACCATAGTACATGGGAATAAAAGAATAATCTAATCCGCATTGAAACATAAGTGGAAATTATTAAATTCATAACATATTATAGGAGTGCTTCTTAAACTCTCAATATTCATGACTCTGTTTTTAATCATATTTTTTATAGCCTTTCCTTCCATACAATAACAATGTATTGAATTCAATAATATATACTTTGACGCCAAATCTACAATACGACTTTAATTATAAACTGCACAAATTATCAAGATAAGTATTAAATTTTGTAAATAATTTTATATATGTCAAGCCCAGGGGACCACTGGTAATTATTAAACTTTTATTTACTTAAATTAGTATAGCTAAATAAATTATTAAATGCATTGTATAGTTAAGTGTATTATATCTGCGTAAATGTGTATTTTATATTTTTTATTACGTTAGAATTTATTTCGTTTGGCTTCCTATCAGTAAATTAATGTTTCTTTAAGTAACTCTTTTTCGACTTTTTTATATGCTCGCACCCATTATAGAGGGTTTCCAAGCCCTCTTAAGGAGATGGAACCCACGGTTTGAGAAACGCTGTGTTATGGTTATACATTACATTTTTAAAGTAAAAATTATAAAAAAGATAATATAAGCTTACCAAGGAATATTTTCCATGTCTTTTTTTTTGAAACAATTTATATATATATATATATATATATATACGATGGGAAAAAACGCTATGTCCAACATTTTTACAATTGAGGTAAATATGGACTGGAAATTTAAGAGAAGTCTATTTTTCTAATAAATAAAGTACAGTAAAAGATAATTTCATGACAATAAATTTCATAAGATCACAGAAAACTATTTTATTTTGAAATAATAAAAACACACAAAAAATATTTTGATACTAAAGATTATTAATATTTTGTTTGGTAAAAATAGCATCTATCGTATTTCTGCTACCAAAACTTATGAAATGATATTTAGAAATATATACTTTTATATATTGACTATGCAGCCAAATTTAGATTTATCTTTTAAAATAATGTAGAAGATATCAATATATATCAAATATGAAAGGATATTATCCGGTCAAGTTAAGAGAAGTATTCTTTATATATAAATCTTAATATCCCTTTATCCATATAAGTTAAAAGACTCGCCCTATGCTTATTTTAAGAATGTGAGGCCTCAAACTTAAATTGAAATATATTGACTGTTTCGGTATTTTTTGACTGAATAAGAATTTGGTTTCCAAATCTTAACTACCAATAAAAAATGTGCTGGTCTGACTTTTGAGATTGTAATTTATTTTTCAGATACGATTTTTTCAGTCTTATTATTTAATCGTACTAATAAATTGTGAATGAAATAAAAAGTGCACGGTATTTTAAATACAATAAAACTAAAACAAGTTTAAAATAAAGTGATGTGTTTATAGACTGTTTTTATAAAAATTAAATTAAGCTCTCAAACTATAATTGGATGCTTAACTAATAATCTTCGCTTGAATTTTTTTTTTAAATTTCATATAAAGAAATCTTTTGTTAGTCATTTCTAATTCTAAAAGATAGGCGCATGTGAAAAAAAATTTCAAGAATATATAAGGTTGCTTTTGAAAAAAAATACTATGGGAAAAGGAATATTTTGTGTTACTTCGAAATACATGAGCTCAAATATAATAGATACAAAACAATAAATGTAGCGTTTCAAATAGAGCGAAATATTTTCTTAAATAATTATGTTTAAGAAACATAACTCTTTTCACAACTTTAATAAAAATCACATTTATAGTTTGATAACGTCAAATCTTAAGTTTTAATTTACAATATCTTAAAAGAAAATTTGATTCTTCATAGATTCTATTTCTATGTATATATAAAATGCAAAACCAAGCGTATAACGCGCTCCACCGTATAAAATGAACCGATACTTTCAAGCTGCAATTTTTAGTTTTCAGGTATATTCTTCGTATAACGCGCAACCCTTTTTTATTAACACGCTTTTATAAGTTTCACTTGTATGTAACGGGATCTTAGAACTCCATTTTTACCCCCTTTAAAAGATCGGATGAATTCAAAATTTTGCACACTTGTCAAGGATGGATGACAATACAATAATTTCATAATTTTGTTCCATTTTCCTTATCAGGATTGTAAGGAATAACGATAATCAGATTTGGGTACAATTCCATATACCACTTTCAGATTTGGCAACTTATTGCACATACAATTTTCAAATTTGGCGACTAATTGCATATTCCATTTTCAGATTTGGCGACTTATTCCAGATTTAGTGACTAAAAGATTAAGGTGTAACCCTAAAAGCGAGTGTTTTTAATTTAAAGCTAATTATAAGCAAGTGCAAAATAAACTTGTGGGGGAAAAAAGGCAAACAAAAAAGTGTTCTTTGAGTGAGAAAGTGGTGGGTGGGTTCTGTTTGCAATGTCTAACCATAATATAAACATTTTTCTGAAAATGAAAATAAAATAAATTATAGTTAAAAAAAAAACTAAAAAAAAAAGCTTTTATACTGAATCGAATGAAAAAGTAAAAAAATAATTCTTAATATAAGAATAATATGATAAAAAAAGAAAATGAATGTATTTGGCGTAAAAACGTGGAGTGTTCTATAAATATATCAATTGTTATAGTTTCTAACATATTCCGAAATGCTGAGTTAGTCTAAAACTGTAGTACAAAGCACCCTACGCTTTTACCACAATGACATTAATTTTCTCGTTCATCATTTTATTCTTATATTAAGAATTATTTTACTTTTTTGTTCAATTCAGTATAAAAGCGTGTTTTTTAGATTTTTTTTAACTATAATTTATTTACGAAGAAACCTAAAATGTACAGATAGCAATGCTTTTATGTTTTCAGGTAATTTGGTCAGATATTATTCCAAGCTTGGACAGAATAAAAAAAAACAGTATATTTTTAAGACTACAACCTTTTAAGCTCATAAAGAATGTAATTTTTTTTTAAAGAAACTTTGATATTATACAAAAGTCTACTTATTTCTATGCTCTGTCTCTCCTTTTTTAAAGCTCGCCTTTTTATGCCTGACGTTTTACGCACACCCATAAATTTTGATGTCATTTTTTGATTTAAAATTGCGCACGCGTCAGATTTTACGGTATATATATAACTACTGTAAAAAAATTTCTTGTTTTTTCTGCAAAATAACTCAATCATCATTAATTCATTTCTCTTGAAAAATCATTATTTCTATTGGAGGCTTTTAATAAGAGATATAAAGAGTAGATAGATGTTTGCATGAGATCAATAGTTTCATAACTAATAAATTGAAATTTTGGTCTTCCCCCTTCCGAATATTTCAGCATAATTAGATTACGAATCCAAAATCTCTTGGGGCTCAAAGTCTTCACTTCAGCATGCATGGTGTCAATGTACGTATCACCCTTGTCATTTGTAATCACGAGTTTAATTTATAGACTTCTTGTGTTTAAACTATACAATATCTAGTCCAACATTATTTCGTGGCTACAGCAGCTGTGTGAGTTTGGTCGTGAATTCGTAACTAACATTGTTTCTGTTAAGGCTAGAGCTGAAGATCCATCGGGCAAAAGAGGGGAGAGCCAGCTAAGGTGTCATCCTCGTCACTTCAGCATAACTCAAAATTTTGTCCGTTGCCAATAGCCCTCGTAAAACTTTGTAGTGGGACATGAGCATGACTCTCTCTACCGTACAAATGCCCAGCACAAGTTGTATATATCGAGAGTCAAAATCCTCTTATTGTCGTAGTGTGGAAGAATGGTGACTGGAGTTCAAACTCAGATATCGTTCTCGTTACATAATTGTGAATTTTCAGCCTAGTGGTCAAGTTATCGGACTCGTGACTGGCTGTCATGAGTTCATGCCTGGTACCTCGGCACAACCGCCATGTAGGGGGGGGGGGTGATGCCTGCTAAATCTGTCGAAACTCAAACTTCTGCCCGTTGGTGTGGTGTGGAAGTTAGGAGAGGGGAGCTGCTCGGGTATCATCCTCATTTCTTGACCATGGTTAAAAATTACGAAGTCTGTTGCCAAAAGCCTTCGAGTGGCAAAATTGTGTGATATTGATTTTACTCACGAACTTGTGGCTGACTTTGTCGAATCATGGGTTCAGGTCCTGGTTGTCATTTAAGACTCGTCATGTAAATTAGCTTTGGTGAATGTTAAGACTCTCGTGGCTCAGTGGAGAAATGTGGAAGTTGGGATTAGTATGCTCGTTTTAAGTGTAATCCTTCTTATACTTGATAGCGGTTCAAAATTGCAATGTCCATTGTCAAATATCCCAGATTTGCACTAAAAGCAATGTTGATAAAAACTCACTTACTCTTTCGTCATTTGATTGCGGTTCTAAATTACAAGATATATCGCCAATAAACATTATCATACTACTTCTGCGTAACTGTTTTAATTAAAAATCTCAATAAAGGGACATTAATTCAAACTAACTAATGAAGAAATTTTTAATTACAAAGGAGTAAGTTTATTTTTTATTGGGATAACATTTTTAAAGTTTATTTATTACTTTTTAATTTTTAAATGATTACACATATGCACAGCTCTAGTGAAGATCACTATAAAAAATCTTTTCTTTTACCTTTTTAATTGCAAGTTCATTAGATTGAAATCCTAATACTTTTGCCTCTAACATTATTCTGATTATACTTTTTTTTTAATGCAGAAAGAAATGTATTCTCAAACTAGGTATAATTGTGAATATTTCTATTTTTTAAACATGTTAAGTTGGAGATTAAATGTAATCATATTGTTATAAAAAATTACTAAAACATAAAGAGCGAATATTTCCTCTTGAAAATATTGTGAAGTAAATAAAAAAAAAAATTTATTATATATATGTTTTTCACTAAAATACTTTAAAAAAAATTTGCGAAAAGTTTATTCTGAAAACATTTTGTAGCTTTTAAATAAGTTAAATATTTTCCAAGTTAATAAGTTTAAAAAATTTGTTTCTATCAATTTCTAAAACCATATTATCGTACACTTTTAATTTAAAAGAGGTCTCAGGGGAGTTAACTTTGCCTCTCGAGGGTTAAACATATAAATAATTTTCAAATAGATATAATTCTTTGAAATTAAAATTTAATAATTCGAATCTTTTCCACATTATTTATATGGAAATAAGACATCAAAAAAGTGTAAAAAGCTTTAAATATAATTATAATTTAAAAATTATAAACATATGAAAATAAGAAACATTTCTGTTAGAAATATTAAGTTTTAAGTTGTGCATGATATTTTCTAAAATAGTAGCTCTAATTACTAGCAACAAGTTGATTTATAAAATTAAATGTATCCTTATTACATTGTAGCTATCTTGAAATTAATGGAATAATAAAATATATTTTTAAAAAATAAAAATTATATTTCTAATTTTTTAAAAAAAAATCAATATTTTACAAATATTTTAAAATACGAAAGATGTATAACACTAAAATAAGCTAGGGTTTAAAGGGTATGATGCATTTTATAACTCTGTAAAGTTTTATACATAAGAGGCTAATATTTTAGAAAACAGCATGTTCAAAGTACAAATTACTTAACATTTAATACAGAAATATTTCTTATTTTCATATTCTTCCAATATTTTTAATTATTATTGAGAAAAAACAGAGAGAAACAGTCGTAAAATCATTTCTATTTCGATTAAAATTAAATTAAATACTAATATATTCGTCAAGGGAAAAGCCGGGTCAACATCAAAGTGGTTATTGTCATTTGGATCACCTAAAAAAAATATGTTTGTACCTAAAATACGAAAGAATAAAATTTTTCCTAACAATTATGATCATATTTTAAACATTTTGTATTTTTCTGAAATCTAATTCGCTTAAAAATATTATGTTAAATATTCGAATTATTTAATTTTATTTTTAAGGAATTATATGTATTTGAAAATTGTTTATATTTTCAGCCTTCGAGATAAAATTAAAACTCTTTCAGCAAATTATTTTTAATGAATAATATAATACTTTTCAAAGTAGAATATAAAAATTTCTGATCAGAATTTATTTCCAATCATAATATCTTTTCAAGAAAAATTTCATCGTCATTTTATTTTAACTTTTCCAAACCAATTTTAATATTTCGCCTTTTTTTTAAACGTGATGATCACAAACTATACGGTCTTCTACCACAAATATTTCTTCCATCAATGATCTAGATAATTTTCAATTTATATTCTCAAATGATGACAAACTACTTTGTTCTTAGAACTCTTAGTCTTCCGTTAAGAAATATCTCCATAACCGAGTTCCATCTATTCGAATAAACTGGCATCGAGTCATAAAGCAGATAAAATGTTCTGTTTACTTTTTCACCAGCACTGAAACAAGAGTTTTAGCACATGCGCGTGATAGCTCTTCCGAATTGTAGAAGTGATTTGTCTGCATGCGGCTGACGCTAGAGGGCGCCAGGCACGGTCGTTTTCAAAGTGGTCTGTTCAAATGGCGCTCCGATTCATTGCTGTGCGGACGTTCAAAAACTTTGCCACTAGCGGATTAATAGTGCGCTAGATATCGTTCAACCATGGACTTTTCTTGGTTCGTGTTGCTCTGGATAACAAGTGCCTTCAGCGTAGAAGGTAAGGGGGATTATTTTTTATTTATTTTTTTTATAAAGAAAAGTTTGAGGGTTTGATAAGGTTTGACCTTCCTTTGATAGGACTTTTCATTTTTCGATTAACGGAACTTTGAAAAAGTTTTAGAATGTTCCGTAAGAAATTCAGGGAGTCTTTGGAATATTCCACTGTGAACCGATTAAACTCTTTTTCAAATTAGGAGTAATGACTTTTTGGAGGGTGGAGGTTTGGTTTTGTAATATTAAAAGTTGTGTGGAATTAGTTTAAAATTGCAATTTTTGTTTTCGAAAAAAAAAAAATTATTGTTCGCTGGTATTAAACAGCGATAAATGGACAAATTTCTGTAACCGAAATAAATCTATGCGAAATTCATCACAGATACAATTATTTTTGAAGGGATCGCTAGTTTTTTTCTAATGTTATGTAAAATTTGTGAATGTGATTTAATTTAAATCATAGAAGTGCTATTTTAGAATGTTTCGTCCTCGAAAATATTTTACGATGAAAACGAACTTATTTTTCGCATAGTGTGAAATCAGTTGTTCAGTGTTTCATTGTTGATAAAGGATTATTTTTAGATAATGGTTATATATATATATATAAAACATAAAAAAAAATATATTATTTTAAAAGGCTGCAGAAATTATTATTTATTTATAATTGCATAAAATAAGTTCGAGATTCATATTGCATTTAATGGTGAATTTTAGATATTTACAAGTCAATGAAAAATTATTACGGTATATTTTTACGCGTCTAAAAATAAAACATCTTTGAGACTTTATTCGTTTATAGGTTGTTCCGATTGCTGATTATTTTTATTTTATGTTTTGAAGGACCCTGGAGAATTTTTAAATACTGTAATTTTGAAATTCGTTTAAACTTTGATGCGAAATTTTAGAAATTTTAGAATGCTTGTGAATTTAATGGGAGAAAGTTTTCAATTTATATAGAAAAAAATGTTTTCCTTAGATCTATTGCGAACTTCTGTAATAGAATTAGATTAAGTCTTAGAAAATTTATTACGATTCTAGTGAAAGGAGAGAGAGAGATTTAAAGAATAAAGTAGAATTATTTTCTTTTTTCCTGCTTAATACAGCACTTTTAAAAAATTTGAGTTATGAATACTACTTTCGAAGGATGTATGAAGGAGAAATAACTTAACCTGTAAAGTTAGCTTAACTGCACTTGCTTTCTCCCCGTTGAGCATTGATAGAACAATACTTTGTTTTCTGTAAGAGCCAGTCATAAATTTCTTCGTTGAATGGGAGTTTTTTCCCCCATTAAAGTAAAATGTTCATCTTTCTTAGTAGAAATCAAACAATTAAAGCATTTTTACTCCCATAAACTACGCGAACTATTTCGGAAGAAAAAAGAATTAAAATACTTACATAATAAGGAATCGTCAGCTTTGGGTTGTAGTGAACATAATTCATTTTGAAAGAAGAAAAAGACATTTCTCTGAATAACGACTCACAGGCTGCTGATCATCATTTATTGTTAAAATTTTTTTGAGTCCCGCGTCAAAGAAACGTTTTTCGAAATAACTATATTTTATTCGTCCGGTATTTCTTTTCCACTGCTATTTTACAGAATAAAAATATTTAGCTGAAGTCACTATAAATTATCTTTTTATGTTAGAACTTTTAAATATGTATCCTTTTTACGATAAAATTAAAATACTTCAAAACAAATTGGTATTCTAAATTTAGCGGGATAATTAGCCGCTACATTTTCCATACAAAATTCAGTTCTTTTACAAATAGTGATTGATGATAATTAAAATGCCTTTCTAAAGAAAAAAAAAATAATAAACTTTTCTTTCTGAGATTAAAGAAATTATTTCTAACAGTTGGTATTTTTTAAAAATAAATTTAACCCTATAAAAATCATAGCAATGTAGATCTTCATCGTATGTTTAAAACCTCGTACATCTTTATGAATCAACCGTTTTTCATAGTAACTTTTCACTTAATCTGGATTTTACCAAAACTATTTCATCGTTTCCGAACAAAATTAAAAAATATATTTGACAGTTTATTTCCTTATTTGTGACAACTCAAATTGTTGGTGCACTATCTGAGTAAAATTTCATTTCGGTCAATATTACGGATTACGATTATTGATGTAAAAAGTAATAAAAAAGTACAGGAAAAACTGTTTTCGCATTGAAACAAGGTAAGAGTAACGAATATCATTTATATTTTTGCATGTACGGATAAATTTATGAAAAAGAAAAATGTAGCTCTTTTTGTCATATAAAAACACATTAATATGCAAAAAATTTTTGTGATTATTTAAAAATATTTTCCCCATTATCTTTACCCATTTCCCGTTCATTGATTTAAGGGTTTAAAATTTGATTAAATTTGAAATTTTAAGCACATAAATTATTGACTCTGTGATTAATATATGTCCATCAATATATTCATATTAAAAAGGAATATAAATTGAAAAAAATTCAAATTGTTTTATCTAAAACTAATATAAGTTTTATAAAACTTCAGATTGCTAATTTCTGAAACAAATTTGGTTAAGCTTTGCCTTTGGGGAGCTTCTTTTTACGTCAATACGAACTTAACGCGAAAATGCATGCTTTCTAAGAAAGTTCTTGCGATTTTTGGTCCGTAGATTGCTGCCAGCGGGCATACTTATTTATTGATGCTGTTGTTTTCCTTTTTCCATACGTATATATGCTTCTATAAAATTTTATGAGACTCTGTGTACGAGAAGCGTTCAGTATAGCTTAAATATTTGATTCTCAGGTAGTCATGAGAACGGGATTTTTTATATCATTTCTTGAAATAGGATCTGTGCTGCAAAAGAAAAAAGAATGTTACCTATATTATTTTCTTACTAAGATTGAAAATGTTTCATACGAAATTGGGAAGATTTAGCTATTTTTTTTATTTTCAATAATTGCGAATGATATTGTAGATTATGTATTTTTTAGTTTTATTTCAAATATAATTTATAAATAAATATTCAACTCTTTATTCATCTGCGCTATAAAAAATAACCAATTGCTGTCCAAACAGTTTGAAAGAATGTCATTTCGAATACAGCATGTCAAATTTTTTTGAAATTAACGAATTTATATAAACTATTTTGAAAATGTAATTATTCATTTTAAGAAGAAGGACGATGTTTATTATATATGAGAAATTTGATATCAATTGAAAAAAATCTCGTTTTTTTTTATCTAAATTATTTTTAGCTTTTAGAAACTAGAATTCTAAGCACTTTTGCGGAATAAAAGGAACTCGATTTTGTAATTTCTAAAATAATTTTAGTCTCTGGAAATAACTTTCATGCAAGTTTTAACCATCCAATAATGATTTAAAATATTTGTTGAGATTTTATATAACGAAACTCTATAACAGTGCATTTTTCACTTTATAAATCATTGATCTTAGTTAAATTTTTAAATAGCTGTATTTATATACTTTATCATTGCAAAGATGTAAGATACGATTACGGTATTTTAATTCATTGATACATTTATTCTTCGCAATTACAATAACGATGATTTGGTTCATTGATGTATTTATTTGTTATGCATTTTTTTTTTAAATTACAGGCGTATTAATGCTGAAATTATTTTTTGATCCTTTTTGATTTTAAATCAAATACATGGAAATTACTAATATATTCCTAGAAATGGTTTGAGTTATTAATGACATGAAAATATGAAGTTATACATTGTTATTTTAACGGAATTCACCCAAATAAAAACTGAGTTTGGCATATTTCTCCAACAGAATATCCAAAAATACTTGCGCATTATAACAAGTGATTTTCATCCGTGGTCTAAAAATTTTAATACGATTACTTATGAACAATCTTACAAATATATTCATTAGAAAAATATAATTATTTTATCACGAATTGAAATTTAAAATATAATTATTTCTGAGACTCACTTACGATTATCTAAAACTTCAAAATTCAAGAATATTGCTAATTTAGTCATAGGAATTTCAGCCATTCTTAACATACCCCGAAATTAATTTAAGAGAAACTAGTTAAATATGCATCTTCTAATATGGAGTAAGTAGTACGAAGCTGAATATATTTAATACCTTTGATGGGAACTTGAATCAAAGATGATTATACAATTACTTCATCATGTAGGATGTTATATTATTTTAGTAGCTAAATTCCTTTAACGAAACATTTAAATAAAACATTTTTTTTTAAACAAAAATATTATGCGGAAAAACTTATTTTTATCCATAACATTCTTATTTATCATAAGTAAGGGGATACAGTAGCTGAGTGAAGATGATCGTGAATTCGTGGATGCCATTTTTTCTGAGGAATCATGTGTTTGAGAACAAGGGACACTGAAGCCTTGCGGGGAGATTGACGGGCGTGCGCTAAATCAGAGTCTTCATATTGGTCCGATGTGGAAGTTTACTGAGTGAACTACCAGCTCAAATAGCACCTTAATTTATATGATTGTGGTTTAAAATTATGGGGTACATTACCATTAACCCTCGTGTAGCTTTAAATCGTGACATTAATAATCTACTAGAAAAATAAATGCACTTTTCCTTGTGACGAACTTCAGGAATTCTATGATAAAAATAGTAAAAACAAATATATTTATTTTTAATTTAATTAAACATTGGTTAAATGTACATTTTAATTTTTGTAAAGAAAACTACTTGGAATTATGAGATACAAAAAACAACCACTGATAATACCGTGTAATTAATTAATTAATTTTGAAATCCGTTGCCATTCGCGACTCTATAAAAGTAACTCACGCTTAAAATCCATCGTCAATGTTTGGCATTTTCTAACTTTTTTTACGCTTTCTAAATTACTCTAATAATTTTGACTGGCAATAGAAATTATACCCAGAGGACTTCATACTTATTTTTACGAATTGTGAAACTATCATTACGGGATACATCGGTCAAGTCAAAACGACAATTACTCCGGGAACCAACGGCTGATAAGTCACGTGTTGTGTGATATATTACAATGAATCGATAAAGCAATCAGAACTGACACGAAACTTGGCAATTACTTTTGTTTGTGACGTTTTACTGAGCTTTCTAGTCAATGCTAAAACGACAGATGTTATCAATTATATGTTACTTTTATTCAAGTATAGTGTTTTTAGTAAGAGATTCGAGATTAAAAATGATTTAGATGTGCAGAGCCAAGTATATATTGTTATAAATACTTTTTTTTAAAAGGTTTTTTAGCTGTGATGAGAAAATCTGCTATTACTAAGAAGCTTTATTTTGTTTTACGAACTGTTAGCTTTTTTTTTGAAATTCCACATTTTGAATACAGTGTTCATGTTAAGGTTATGTCTGTAATTTTCTTCCTTTGTGTTTTAAAAAGTGGTTTTAATATATTACCAGTTTTCAATTAAAATATGAGACTTTTAATCTCAGGCCTGTACGTTCAAGCCCTTCGTTGAGCTCCAAAATATTACACTGAATTTCTTTTCAGAAGTACAATTTTCAGATGCCGCCCATTCGACATAGTGGTTAGTGACGCTGACCGCTGTTAAGTAGGGCTTGGGTTTGAATCCTGGAGAAGGCATGGATGTGATTTTCTTCCTTTGCGTTTTAAAAGGTGGTTTTAATATATTATCAGTCTTCAATTAAAGTATTAGGCTATTAATCTCAGGGCTGTACGTTCGAACCCTTCGTTGGGCTAAAAATATTATATTGAATACCTTTTCATAATTACAATTTTCAGATACCGCTACATCTAATATAGTAGTTAGGGATGCTGGCCGCTTCTCCGTAGGGTCTGAGTTCGAATTCGGAGTAAACGCGGAGGTTTGTAAATGTATAGGGGCATGGGGGTACTGTAAATAGACGAAGAGTCGCTTCTCGTGAGGTTGGTGGAAGGGGAGATATGTTAGAGGCCCCTGACCACATCCAGGGTGTCCATTCTCAAAATTGGAATGAAACCGAGCCAAATTGTACGGTCACCTGTATGGTACTCGAAACTACAGCTAACGACAGGCGTACATCTAACTCTTTGCCGCGATGCGTTGCATGGTCTCGATCTGAAAACGGCAGACAGGTGGCATTAGTAACAAAAATATTCAGGTAGTGTTTTTTGTTTCATATTGGGATACATACGAAAGACGAGAACAGAAATATGCAATACAATCACAGAAGAATACAGATTTTTTCTTACAAACGATGATCCCAGCATAGAACAGAAGGGATGCGCTGCTTTCCATTTTGACGGAAATCCATTTCAGACGAAAGTACAACTTCTTTTCCCGAAGATACATCCATGCCTTATTCGGGATTAGAACCCGTAACTGAGTGGGTTCGGGTTCTAATCCAGATAACGACCATACTGGGTAGGGCGGCAGATAGTGTTCTTACATCCATTATGTGTGTTATCTTATTGAAATGACTAATCCAGCTTTTTACATATTTTTTTTGCCACAGAAGACATACACATAGTACAAGGGATATTACATGACTGATTCTTCTAACTTATGGCAGAAGTACAATTCTTAGATGACTTCGAGCGCTGTTTATACCGTTTTACATTCAATTTACAACGCAATCATCCATTTAAAAATATATTGTACAAACAGGATAAATTTAAAAACTTATTTTTAAAAATATATGAATTATCACAATAAAAAATTATAATTGTGATGTTAAATATCATGTTTTTTTCTAGCATATTTTCCAGTTCTCATTTACAAGAAATTCGAATGACCATTTTTTTAAATACAATGTAGAATAGCAGAAATTGTTTTTACCACTCTATATTATATTCCTAATCCATTTCCCTTTTTAGTTTCTCTACCTCGCAAAAATGTTTCTTTTTCTCAAATACAATATTCATAATATTCTGTGACAAAAAAATTTCTATATTAAGTGAAGGGCATTTGTTTACTTTGCACTTGATAGCACTGCACTTGAAAAGAGAAATTCTGGAAACGGTATAATCCATGTAAGATGTCCTAATAGTACTATTATAGGTCATTAACTAATTTTTAGTAAACTGTATTGCTACAAAGTAAAATGTTTCAGAATAAGCTCAAAAGGAAGAAAAAAAATTGATCTCGTATTCGTTCCAATGTCCTGTTTACGAAAATTACTTACTAGAGATACTTTTTCTAGAATAAAAGTTTGTTGATAATTGTTTTGCTATATTTTAATGACAATATGCATATAAAGTATTCTAAAAATAAAATATTCTGATATATATCCACACAAATAGTTAACACTTAGTATTAGTAGACAAATTTTATCTCAACAAAAGACGTCCCCAATACAGCGCTATGCAGCCAATAATGGTAAACCGCTCCCTCGTATGTTGTTACAGTAATATTAATAACGAACGACAATGGATAACATTTTTTACGTTAAGGAAAGTTTTTATCTGACGAAATTGGTCGATTGTATTATACATAAGTAACTCATATTTTTATACTTTATTTTGAGAAATTCCAAAACAGTACCTGGCTTACTATAAATGGGATTCCAAAAATTTTCGATTATAATTTTCTTGCAATGGATTAAGTACAAATGGTAGTAGGTTATCAGTCAATTTTTTTTTATAAAATGGTTATATGAGCTATATGTATCTTTTATGAAAATAATTTAATAATTTTTATTGCAAAATCCAAAAAACATATCTTTTTACATAAAAAAAAATTATTCGTTATGCTGTAATAAATTTATCACGTGCTATTAAAACAATGCTAACGTTCAAGATAACTTGCCAAATTGGAGACCCAGATTTCGCATGTGTCGTACGCTCTTAATTGACAACCATGTGCTTCATTTCATATAATATCTCCAATATGGTTGCGGTTGTACATTATTGCAAGATCTTGCAAAAAAATATCGCCAGGATTGCCTGGTTTGGAATCAATGAGCGAGAAGAACAATGCTGTCTCATAAGAAGAATTATTAACAATTAATGGAAATAAGTACTCAATTTTCCAAGAAGCTGCAAGAAATGCAGGCTAGTTAAAATCTGAGAAATTTATTAGTATGAAATGTTGGACAATGTAGCTTCGGTGATGAATTTAACTAAACAGAAGCACCAAGAACAAATTTTTCGAAAAAAAAATAATAAATAGAACTAAATATTATATATAAATTATTTACAGTTAAACAATTTGAGCAAAATATATAAAAATTGTGATGTTTGGTTATGTCTACTTCCCTCTTATCCCCCTTGTCTACTCTCGGACCTGGCTAGAAATGTAGAATCAACTAATTGATCAGAAGACATTCACTAAAAAAATTTTATTGTCATACTTATCCACACAAGCACAATAATAATCCAATTAAGATAGTTTGATGACTATTTAGAGCGCGAAGGTGACTAGTTAGACGGGGGATAATATTACGGACAGTCAACTAATCTCTAAGATAACCTATACAAGCTTGTTATTATCTCAAACGCGTTCTAGCAATTTAGTTTCTAGCTTCTACTTAAATAATACACACAATACCTGAACTCTTGTAAAGCAGAAGTCCTACAGTCGAGGCCTTGAACGCTAATATCAATCTTGATCAGCTCACATCCAAGTGATCCTCTCTTTGGATATCTTCAATCCTAACTTTAATAATCTGAAATTCGCACTCTTCAATATCTCACGTTTCTCCCTTCACTAACTCTCGCTCCACACATCACTAACTCTTAATACTCTCGAGTACAGAATTTATATAATAAACGTAATTTATATAATCACGTTTTCTTATACTCGGTGAAAGTTGGTTGAAAGAAATGTTTTACTCAAAGGGTCCCCTAGCGGTTAGTGGAGCCGCTTATAGTTCCGTCACACAGTTGTATAATTTGTACAATGAGGGTTGGTCAACGGTTAGGCGGAAAAAGGTAATCCAACTCTAGTTACACATAAACCAACGTTTCTCTAACTGTGGGGCGGGCCCTCCTAATGAGCCATGATAACTCTACAAGTATATTGAAAAGTCGAAAACAAAAGGTAATTTTAAAAAGAAATTTAAATTACTGAAAGTAGACAAACAAAATACGTTCTGACATAAAAAATAAAATACACACGTTTACACTGATATATATTTATAAATGCATCAGTGCTGCACAATGTACTATTTTTTAATTAATTTAACAATACTGAGTTAAGAGCAAGTTTAATAATTATCCATTGACTCATGGGCTTGTCATACATAAAAGTATACATGAAAATTACGTTGAAAATTTGCATTAATTAATCATTTAATTAATTGTATAATTAGTTTAACAGATAATTACCAGTGGCCTTATGGATTTGTAATAACACTTATCTTGATAATTAGTACTGTCTATAATTAATTCTTTTAACTGCCTATTAAAAGTTATGCGATTCACTCCCCAGTGCCATCGTTTTCCACGGAGGTGTGCGTATGGGGCGTATTGGTGGTGGTGGTGGGGTGAAGCAAAGGGAAAAAACAAACACTCGGAAATCAGTAAATCCTTCACAAACATTGCCAAGGTCCTTCTATTGCATTCTAAAGCCTTCGGGATAATTTTATGGATAGCAATGCACAAAAAAGATCGTACTTCGGAAAGACGTATATATACGTCTGGGCCAATTAACTTTTTAACTAAGTGAGACGTTTATATACATCGGTGGCACATAAGAGGTTAAAATCGTATTGTAGCTTTAGCGTTACAATGTATATTATTATTGACTTCAATACATTGTTATAATAAAGAGGGGATGCGAGGAAAATTGATTCAATATTTGGGTCGGAAATATTGAAACTTTGAGAAGCACTGATATAAACATATAAATTAAAGATACATGAAATCTATAAATATAAAAGAAATATATATCTTAATTTATCAGCTGGAATGAGAGAGAGAAATAAGCGTAACTTATAGAAACGTAATTAGTATTTCAAATATGAAAGGAATAACTTATCTACCGTACGAAATAAAATTGGAAACATTGCAAAGATCTCTAGCGTGCCTATCAGCATAAGTATCCGCTATTATAGGTACTTCGTTTTTTTCCTAAATATACCGAAATTTTTATTAACCTTCACCCCGAAGCCTGGAATGTGTTGCATAACTAATTTATTAAAGGAGGAGAAAATTCGAAATATTTTTTTTTATCATTTTTTCGTTTTTAGTAAACGCCAGAGGAACATTGAACAATTTTCTTAAAAGCTTCATTTTTGCTGCAAAATCTAACTTTATTGATGAAGAAAAGTGCTAAGTTTCAGCATCTAGTTAATAAAAGTCGACAAGCAGACCCGTTTGGCTATACATTTTTCTTAATAGAAGCAGGAGCCCTGTAAGTAATTTTTTTTCCATTATTACGCAGATAAACGAATTACAGTCTGTTTTATATCATTTCTCGTAAAAAGTTGCAGCAGTTCGTCAGGCCGAGATTTAATTTTTATGTATCATCTTTTGTTATACATTCCCTTTGATCTTATTCATTAAGCATAATTACTTTTATAATACAGCTGTGATGTCTTACTGCATTTAGTCAAAAAAAGAACGTGGTTTCCAAAAATTAATTAGTTTTGCTGTTGATTTAGAAGGAATGTGTAGAAATTGTTTTTACTTCTGCTTAATGAGCTGTATAGTTATTTTTGAACAGATCTTGATTTCCTTTAAAATAAAAAAAAGTATATTTTTCGTGATTTCTAGAATGCTAATAAGATTGCTCTAAAAGAATATATTTATATATATATATAGTTTATTTTTTAATATTTGTGACAAACTTAATTAGAAAAGAAAAAATTAATGAAATGCATAATACATGGTGCATAGTTTTGGAAACAAAAACGCGTTTCTCTCCCCCCCCCCATATTCTACAAATTTAATTATCACGTAATCTTATTTGTTATTTAAAAAGGCATCTATGTTAAAAGTATTCAACTTTAAATTTCTGCTTTGCTTTGAAAATTTTATAAATACAAAAATTGTTATTATTAATAAAAGCAAATTTTACCCGAAAAACCTCACAATTGAAATCTAAATTTAAATTTAATTAGTTATTTTTAAAATTATTTTTTAAAAACTAATTAGTTATTTTTGTAAAATTTATCTTACAACGCATACTTTTAACACATAAAATAAGTTCGAGATTTACGAGTGCGCATTATATGAAGAGTATAAAAATGATAGGCTTAAAAATAAAAATAAAATTAAAAAAATGATCATCAAGTAAAAAAAGGCAATAATTCTACACAGATTAAAATTTAGTTTGCTTAAAAAAGAAATGACACATTCCTTATGGATTTTAAGGGTCTGGAAGAATAAAAATTTTTTCAAACACCTGTGGTAATTTTTTTCGAATAAAAAAATGACTTCAAAACTTAAGATTATTGCAAACGTCTATTTCAAGTTTCTACGTAAAAAGTGAGGGTGCACGTTTTACGACATATATTTCTGAAAATTAAAAAATGCAGCTTGAAAGTGTAGGTCCGTATTATATACGCCGGAGCTCGCTATACACTGGACTTTACGGTATAAAAAATAAAGTTTAAAATGCATTTGCAAAGTTGATTTCTAACTATTTTTAATGTTAAAAGAAGTTATGTGTACACGCACACATTGATATGACCAACTGTTATTATATTCATTATGTATAAATATAATATTCAATCCTCTGGCATTTTTTTATCTATTTGAGTAAAATCATTATGTATACCCTTAAACCTGTTTTTGTATGGTAGATAGGGATTGCATAAAAATAAATCGCATATAAAATATTCGAAAATTTCATAAATACTTACATATAACAAACAACATTGTCGACATACTACAGAATTTTTCTTATGCGGTGGAGAGGAACCGCATAAAAAGTCGCACTTTTAAAATGCATTGATTATTTATTAAATTCATGAGATAGTGCATCTAAATAAAATAAATAAATAAATTACGCATGGAAACATTTTAAGAATTTTCAATTTTTCATTGTATTCAAAGTGAAGTTTGTAAAATGCACACATACATAATTCAATGCTACTCGTCATAATCCAAAGCGTGCTTTTACTTGTGATGAGTTAGTTCAAAATCACTTTCGTCATTCGAAGATGCAATTTCAATTGATTTATTTTTTGGCACCATAAAGTAAGTGAAAAGTGTATGCGACGACGGTTGGTTTGTCAGTTGCTTGTAAACGTCACGATAACCATATATGCATGATCAAAGCTCTTTTTTTAGAATGTATAACTCCTTTCGGAATTGGTATTAATTTTTAGAAAATGCTTTTCCGATTTTTTAGAAAGCTGGATCCATGTATATATTTTATCCGATCTCAAAGTATCCGGTTCTTCTTGTTCGTCTTCACAATTTTTCAAGTTACTGATAGCCAATATCATTGACAGTTTCGTTTTCAGTCAAGCTCTTGCTGCTAACGTGTTGAGAGAAAACAATTGAACATGCATTGTCGGGAGACTGTTTATAGCAAAGGAACAAATCGCTCTGAAGTGTATACAAGTATATTGATATAAAGCATTACAATTGTGCCAAAGCTATTGAAATTCATATACCGCATAAAAAAATCGCACAAAACAAATCCCACAAACAAAATCACAGGAAAAAGAACCGCACAAAAACAGGTTCTACTGTATTCGAATTAAAAAAATTATATATATATTTAATATATAAATTGAATTAAGATATAACCTTGGAATTTTTAGAAAGTAAATTCTTGTTCGGAATGTAAAGTGGTTGCTAAACATATGTTGAAAATATACTATTAAGTGAAATATAGGCTATCGGCGTGTTAAGTATAAGATAAATCTGTAATAAGCCTTTCTTAAGCTCACTGAAAGGTTTATTACATTAATTCAATCAATACCAGTACCATGACGCTAAGTAAATGCAGAATGCTGTGTACAAGGGAGCCCAACTGATTTTTAAATTCATTCCTCAGAGAACGGAGTGCAATAATTGCCTTTCCTAAACAAGATTTGTTTGAAACTCCAAGAGAGTGATGGGACAGAGTTGATGGACAGAGACTGTAAAGCCGAGGGCAGATTTTCAATAGGATTAAGATCCAGGGAATTCTAAATTCTCTCCATCTTCTCAATACCTCCCGCCTGTAGACAATCCCTCGAGACGCTCTTACTGTCATCCATTAAAAGAAAATCGTAACTCAGGGCGGGAAATCAATTGTAAGTGCATAGAGTCTGAGTCACTCAGGGGTTTAGATCTTGCAGAAGATACATCTGAGCCGAAGCTGTGCTGTTTGATAATGCCCAAATGTTATTTTAGAATCGATAATGAATAGGTAAATTGTACTATGGAAGTTCGAAATCTGGGATATGTAATGGAGTTATAAGGTTCATTGGGATGTTTTCTGATTCTCTCTTCTAGTGTCTGGTTAGTGAATAACTTTCGATTTATCTAAAGAAATGTAATCATTGTAATTAAATTGTGATTGTGTGAATACATTGTTGAATGTAATGTATTTATGTCCGTAATTTTCCAATGTTTACATCGCTGAACAAATTGCTTAAGGAATATTTATTATTTCATTAATCAATATATATTATAAGAGAAAGTGTATGTGTGTGTGTGCGCGGCGCGCGCGTGTGTCGCTAAAACTCAGAAACGAGTCCCGGTACGGGGAAGTGAGTTGTATGGTGTGGTAGACCTCTATCCCTCATCCATGAAGAAGGTTCTAGTTTTTATGTGATTCGACCCCCAATGGGGCGTTGCCTTCGCTTATGGGGCGTTACAGATAAATGTTCATCTTTTTGGAATATTAGACTTACACAGACTTGAAATTCTATATGCATGTTCCTTTCATAGATTAGACATTCGTTACAAAATTGCGTTTACAAAAATTGATCCCAGGAGTGTTGCAAGGGCTTAAGGGAGGTTATAGATAAATAATAATTGCATTTATATTAGAAAATTATTCCCTTTCTTCCCGCCATAATATTTTTGTACCGGGTTCTGCTTTCCTTAAAATTCAGCTATTATATCATTTTTTTAAAAAAAAAATTCCCCGTGCAAAGAACGAAGTACTTCAGCTAGTTATTAATGAAAGCAGCACGTAAAATTACTCTATAGTTCTACATGTTTATGTGGTTGCTGTTGATATCATAATCGAGGGTTGTTATATTGGTAAAAAAGTATTTGGGAAATTGTTATACAGATGAATGATGAAGAAGATGATGTGCTTATTTTTAATATCCATCACTTCATTTCTTAATACCGTATTTTATGACTATTTTTTTCAAAAATATATTTACAATGATGAATGATGGAATTTAGAACATAAAAAGTTATTCTGATTTTGTTAAATACGAATTTTTTTTTATTAAAACAGAATGTTAAATGCGAAAAAAAAATTATTTCGAATATAAAGAATTAAACTTTTAAAATTGTTTTGGTATAGCATTATGGCAGTTCTATTAATTAGTAATGCAAAAAATAGAACTACTTCGTACGATGATACACCAAGCAACACGGCTAGGTTCAAAGGAATGAATGTGCGGACGGCGTCATGAGAGATGGCTCTCAATGTCTTGTTATCCAATTGTAACATTGTGTCTCCTGATGTCGTCAGTAACAAGGCATGCAATCTATGTCCAGTTACGCCCTTGTATATAATTGATTACTGAAATATTATTAAACAATGGTAGGCAGGGTAGTTTATGTACATTATGTAGGCCACGTTGTATGAGGCATGCAGGGTGCAGTCCAGTGTCAACTTGCTGATAAAGATTATTGGGCACCTCCCGAAAAAAGAAGTGTCACCGAACGCAGTAAATCATCCCAGTATTATCGTTCCGTCATTGTGTCCTGAATATAAACTAAAGCTGATCTTCCATCAGAAGTGATGCCACGCATTCTGCCACTACATTGGTGACTTACTGGCACACAATGACTATTACTGGACAAACAAACCACTCTTCTCTGAGCACTCGATCCTATACTATACAAAGGTCCTTGTTACTATTGATCAGCATTATTGCAAACATTGTGGTGTGTGCTGTAGGGTCAAAAGCTGTCCTCTTTTAACGGGTGCTGTGAGTGCAAGCCGATAATATTCAATTCCTGGATATGGTGACAACAGTGTTGTCCTGTATATGCTGTTAAATAGGAACGAAAATTGCTTTTAGGGCTCCCACCACTTGACAGGGAAGGCATCAGTATATACGGGCTGATATCACCGACTGCACCGGTAACACTAAAACTTACCACTTTTTTCCCACTATATTCACCTCAGACGATGCATCATGGACGCGTTTAGGTGGATGTCATCTAAGATTTGGCATGTGAACAGACATGTTCTTCTCAGTTTAATTTTCATGTCCTTCGTGAAATTACCTTTCTTCTGGAACTGTCCCCATTAGCGACGACCTGGAGCTCGTTGACACGTGATCCATGGCACAAGAAAAATATTTCCTGAATGAATTTTTGGCAGAATAAACCCAAAACGTGAATATTAACTATTTTGCAGTTTTTTTTTATTCATATTGTTACGTTGATCATGGTTCGAGGATTTCGTACAAATCAGTCGCAAAGAACGAGACAGTTCTTGAAGAGCGATGAGGATTTTACTGTCAAACATCATTCCTTGAAAGATTGGAAACTCAGCAAAATTAGCAGAATAAATCTCAGAAGGTCTTCATACCTTCAACAGCTCTCAGACTCTACTATCAGTGTCTAAAATACAAGTACGTTAAATATTATTTACAAGCAATCGCACTCGTCCTTAATAGCCGAAGAAATCAGAAACCGCTGGTCGACTCTTCAACAGTCAAAACAATACTAACACAGTTTCGGCGAACGTCTCTCTTCTCGTCCTCGTGGATCCTTCGAGAAAGATCCGCTTGCGTCATAGGTCTTGATATTAGATAATTTCCAGAAGAATCCATAGAGCCGTAAACTCACCAAAAGTGGTCGCCAACTAGGCTCTATTGCCAAGGTTTCGCCAAGATCCCATTGAACTGCCGTTATAATGTAAGGGATGGCATTGCTTGCGAATATAACAATTTTAACATAAAATAAATATAACATAGAGTAATATAAACGTATTAAACATCCAGATATAAATTATTTACGATATTTTAATTTTTACACAAAATGCGTTGCTATATCCTAAATTACGTATACCGGAGAGTCGCTCACTTCACATAATTTGTGTGAGATAATCCAACCCTGAAATTTATATAATTCTCTGGCCACTTTTGGTGTTGCATTTTATATGCCCCGTTTCATACAATCGGACCTCCATTTTACGAAATTCTATTTTGCGACTTTTTCCTGGAACGAAGAAAAAAGATTATTGAATCTTTATTTAACTAGCTTTACTACGTATAAATACATAAAAAAACATTCTTTTTCGGGATTTAGTGACTTTGTGAAATAAAGATCGACTATATATGATGTGTGTATGTAACAAACGCACACGATGTTAATTTAATATCTAATCTTATGTATTTTTTTGTGTATTGTAATTACAAATATTTTTCTAAACACCCCTCTCGCTTCATTTCCCACGATAAAAAGGATTGGACGCCATATTTTGATTTCTATTTCCTTCCTTTTCCTAAAAATATCAAAATAGTTTACATAGATTTGGCAGTGACTTGGCGAAACCAGGTTCTTCCCTAAAGCTATTTACTTATGTATCTAAGAATAACTATTATTTCGCTTCGCTTGATGATCATAATATCACTATCCTATTATGTTTTCCATTGTAAATCCAGATATGAAAGCATGTGTCTCTTTCTTTGATATTTACTTTTTGCTGAATTAACTAGAATTTTTCTTCACTTTTCACAGCTCTAATATTCAATTTCTAAAAATAAATAATATTCCTCTACACTTAATGATAAATTATTCCTATTATGTTTTACTATATATCCCTGTATGAGAGTATGTGGGGATTCTTCTGTCGCTTTCCTCGATCTATACTTGTTGCGAAAGGACAAATAATGACCAACTTCTCCTATGGTTAGAAAACATGAATTCTTTTTTCTATTAAGCTATTTTTTCACGACAATATACAAAGTGTATTTTTTAAACTTACATATATATTATGAAATATAAAATAGCTTTATCTCCTTATTTCTTTTGAAGAGTATCACACATATAAGTTTATCTATTACTCATCACCAAAGGCTTTCTCGACTTACAATTGGAATTCTTTTACGGCTTCATCAGAATTTAATAAACGTGTTTAAAAATATGATGCATTTTATTCGAAAATTAAAGTTGGGTATATAAAATTTTTGTAATTTTGTGGTTTCAGTTCATTCCATTAAATGTTTCGCTTTAAACTGCTTTTATATCATTTGACTTTTCTCTTAAACTAATAACTCGAATTTAAATAATTCCATTTTGTGTACTATTTCCGGTATTAACCCTTTAATCTAAAACTCTTGTTCACTATTCATTTTTCTCGGATTATAATTACATAAGCAAATATTGCCATTGTTCCATTTTGTTTACATGATTTATTCATGACGCAACAAACATTGAAAATGCCTTTCAAATATTTACAGTTTATTTTACATCTACAGTTCTTGATATCATCATTTATTTGACTCAAAACTAAGAACAGTTTAAACAGGAATGTAAACACGCGAATCTATTTAAGCGTCTCGTAAAGGCAGGAATACTTTAGTTTTAAGCTAGGTATATTTTATGAATGGATTCCTTACAAACAAGGAGAGTGATAGAGTTTGTTTATAAGAAGATTTGCACTCAAGTTTCTGGTAATGATGTTTGTAAACAGTACGAGCAAGCATATTTGCTGGAAAGAAAATAAAAAAGATGCAAGTTAGTGTAGTTTATCTTACAGAAGTTTGAATCAAAAATAACCACTGTAAAGTACTGATACATTTGGATGTTTTTTAAATTATATAATACAAGAATAAAACTATCTTGAGCTTTCATAAAACGGATATATTCACATGCTTAGAAACATAGAAGTGACTCATAATATGAAACGAAACCCTAGGAATAGAGGTATTAAAAGTTTTACGCTGTAAATCAGTGGTCTCTAATCCCCGGACAACGGCCAGTCGGTCCGTGGATCAAATGTTACTGGACTGCACAAGGAGCATTAAATTATTTTCAATTTGTTTACTGCTACGTATATCTCTCGAGTTTGTGTGACTTTACATTAACGAAAGGTTAACTTAAAACTGAGAGACCTCTACTAAAGCCGTACCACTACCAGGTATGCGCAAAACTTCATTTGATCGTGTTATATGAAATATATAATCAACGCTCGCTCCCCCTTAGTGAGCCGCAGTAAGTTTATCAAACGTTGACCAGTCCGCGACTATAAAAAGATTGGGGAAAACTGCTGTAAATGATGGTACATAAAAAAAAAATCAATAATGAGTTGGCTCTGTTGTGGCCCTGTTTCAAGCTGCTGTCCGATTAGATACGAGCTTCATACAGTGGATGGATGTTCTGTATGGCTTGCAATATGCGTTCTGAGGAATGATCGGTGTAATCCAGGAGATCCCTGTTCCCCAGGAGTCCGGGACCCCTCTGTTCTTCTCTATCAGAGAGATCCAGCAATCGCATTGGCAATGATTGTGTTAGAAAATCCAGAATACAAACAGCATATCCGTGCGTTTACATCCGGGTGTTATGTTAAATGTAAGGCCAGAGGTACGTGTAGGGAAGATATGTACTGAGATGTGGCATTTCGCTGATGTACCCCTTTGTTGTAAGGAAATCCCACACGAATGGTTATCATAAGGACTGTTAATCAAATGAAATGCCACCAGATACAATAACTCCTTGTTGGGCTGTGTTGAAGCTGGCTGACAAGTGAATACCCAGTGCTTTCCGAGTCGTATTTTGAAATATTTTTGTTGATCTTCGAAGCTCAATATGAATCAGAACTAATCGCTGAAAACGATTTTTCTTCAATCTGTGACATTATCATTCGAATACGTCTAAAGTTACAGTAAATGTACCTAAGTGGGCACCGTGAATGTAACCTGCGTGACTGAATGTCACATTCGTGACTTCGCTTATCAATAATCATTGTAGCCCCTGGTGATCTCCGTTACAAATCGGATCGTTGATACAGACGCACACCCACCATAGGCTGTTAGCCCTGATTAAACAATACATATTTTTGCGCTCTGCCGTCGCTTACAATTGACCGTTACCTTGGTGGTATATACAGCCACTTTTTCAAATATTCCTGTTAAAATCATTGATTGATATCATTGCTACAATCAATGAGCAATTTAGTGAATTGTTGATCGTGCTGTATTTATTAATTTCAATTCTAGTTTTATAATTCCTTCATGTATGTCACTTAGGTTATAAAGTATATATTTATAGTGTGAAGATAATGTTCCTATTTTGGACCATTTTTAATGTGCTCGTGATCAGTTGTGATTGTTTAAGAAACAATTCCCCAATTTAAACCATCCCCTTTACAGATATTAACCTCTTAAGTAACGCCGCCGTAAATATACGTCTTAATCAACTGGCGCTTTATATGTCTGGACGTATATATACGTCTTTCCGAAGTACGATTCTTCTCATTAAAATTATTCAAAAGACTTTGGAATGCCATAAAATTGCCTTGACAGTGTTTGTGAAGAATTTCCTTATTTGAGAGAAAAATTTGTTTATTTTTGTCTTTCGTTTTCCACCGCATACGTGAGCCTATGTGGAAAACGGTGGTACTGGGGAGCAAATAGCTTAACTTTTAATCGGCTGTTAAGGAGTTAATTTTGATGTAGGGATATATATATTTTTAGTATAGAAGATGTTATTAAAACTAAATTTTTGATTGTTAATTTATTTCACAATACAAAAGCGGATAAAAATTAAAACCACACAGTAACAAAACGTCAAAAGCTTGCTCACAAGATTTAATACAATTTCCGAAACGTTTACATCTGGTAGTTGATGCAAAGTTGCGTAAGCTCACTCTTACTCGAAAATCAATCTAGAATTTTAGATGTTGTATTGTTACAGTGTGTTATTTGTTTACTCTTGTTAAACTGTTATTTAAAAGAATAATGGGTACCTACGCATTATACAGTCGATCAATTTTGTCAAATCAAAAAACGTCGCCAAATGTCGCGATATGCAACCAATATCGGTAAACCTTTCCCTCTTTATGCTTGAACACAGTAATAACGCTGACAGTATTTGCCAAGATTTATTTTAAATTGGCGATGTCTTTTCACTGGATGAAATGGATCAATGCGTATAAGTATAGTGATGTATGTGTATAATGTGTAGTGTATAAGTATAATGAATAGTGTGTAAGTACCAAGAAATCGATAGCGTGATATATTGAAAGATGCGGTACTCAAATGAACCGACTGAAACATCTTTCATAAAAGTTAGAATAGGGAATCTTTATACACACGCGCATATGTATATAAAATAATTGTTGTTCAACCAGAAATTAATTTCTCAATAGAAATTAATATGCCA
The DNA here is from genome assembly GCA_019973975.1 of Trichonephila clavata. Classification (NCBI taxonomy): domain Eukaryota; kingdom Metazoa; phylum Arthropoda; class Arachnida; order Araneae; family Nephilidae; genus Trichonephila; species Trichonephila clavata. The sequence goes on along the minus strand of BMAO01037962.1, from coordinate 144,982 downwards.
GTATTATTCAGAAAGATCAGAAATATATTCATTTAATTTACCTGAATTTTGAAATTTCTGAATTTAAAGCATTTTTATACTATTAATTTTTAATAACTTTGCAATAAGAATGATTATTATATAATGATCAAAGAAAATGAATCGGATAAACCGATTGTATATCATGTAATAAGTATACATGAGTTAAAACAATATCAATAAAAGTCAAAAATTTTAACACAATGAAAATTTGAGTTTGTTGGAGAACTACGTATTCAAAATATTAATTGCTGTTTCATAAAACATTCTACGTCTAAAAGGTATAAAACCAGTAATGCTTTTGTCCGCTATTCAGTTTATCACAGATTATATTGATTTCATTCGTAATTAAATAATTTCTAGTGCTTATTGAGCGAATAATGATTAGCCATTTGTGTGAATGTACGATTGGGCAGGATATTCTGACTACCCTTTCTTCCATTTCATTGATTACATTACATTACAATTATAAATGATAAGAAACTGACTTATCCCTTATCGATAATTTTCTCATTCCATAGCGGAAATTCGTTTACGTAAGCTGTATCCATTATATCAACTGATTCAATGGCAGTGATTACGAGGCTAGTAATGATTTTAATAGTAACTCTGGGTTCTAAAATGACCAGATAAATCTTGCTTTTTAGATAAGTACAGGAAACCTAGATACGAGCTTGATATCAGACTCATAAATTACACTCGAGGGAGTGAGAGGGTTTTAAATTCAAGTGTTTTGACTCCATTGAAAAATGTTTTATGTAATGGTTAGATATTACCTTATATAACATTATGGCGTGATGTAGTATTTGGAGCATGAATTTTTTTTATGCAAGCTTTATTTCTTTAAGGCCTCTAAGGACTCTTAAATTGCCAATTTTTCAATTTTTTGAAAAAAATATATGTTAATGACTTAACATTTCTGAGCATTTTGATAGCAAAACTTTGTTGATACTATAAAAACTTCCGTAGTTATTGAGAAATAACTAGATAAATTTAAACAAAACCCTATCTTTTTCCTATATCTTTAACTTAAATTTTTTCAAAACAAATTTTAGCTTGCGCGCAGGATTTCTCAGAAACTATTTATCATATCAATTTGAAATTTCATGCGCGTGTTCAAAATAAGGCTCTTCATAACTTATACTGCAATTTTCAAAAAAAAAATTAATAAAATTTTTTATTTGAATTTTAATTAATTTTTTTCTTAAAATTTTAAAATTTTCGTTATAGTTGTATTTAAAAAAATATTTTTTTCTCTAAATTTCTTAAAAGTTAGTATAACTTCGAAAATTAACATTTTTATACCAAGTAAAATTAATTTTGTAAATATTGATCAATTTTGTACTTCAGTATCCTGCACGGTGTAAGATACAAGTTTTCATATTTTTCAAAAATTTTCCGATTTTCATGTCCTCATAACTTTTTTAATTTTTCCTCAAATTCTCTGAAAATCTGAGAATAAATCTAAATATATATGATTATTATGCGATAAAAATTTCAAATGATTGTTTTGTTTTATTGCTAAGTTACATTGGTTTGAAGAAGGATATTTTTTTGAGTTCACAGATATATGTTAAGGGTCCTGAGACGCCTCTTTAAGAAAGTATTGGAGATGTGATTCAACAATTCTATATTTTATACCAATTTAAATAAAATCATAATTTAAGAAATTAGTCTTTATTGATATGAAAGGTATTGAAAAGCCAAGGGGGAAAACATTAGGATATTACGTTGTTAGTTAAGATCGCTAAATGCATGACTATAATTGGAATGCAGAGTGGGGGGATCTGCTGCAAACTAAACACATTTTTAACTAGTATTTAAATTGCTGATTCAGTGAAATGTTAACCCCTTAAGTGCAACAGACGTATATATACGTCTTTCTCAAACCAGTTCGTTATGTGCCTGGACGTATATATCCGTCCTTCCAAAATAAGAATGTTTTTGCGCTGCTATCAGTTAAAGTATTTTAAGGCTTTGAAATGCAATAAAATAACCTTGGCATTGTTTGCGAAGCATTTACTAATTTCGGAGAAAAAATTGCTTATTTATTGCATTTTTATTTCCCCCAATACACACACAGACCTATGTGCAAAATGGAAGCCCATCGCGTAATTTTTAATCGGCTGTTTAAGTGTTAATGATTGATTTTATTTTTATTCTTGATAAGCTCTGAAGGAACACGAGGGCAAATAGTGATGGGTTTTAATTGGAACCAATGCTGAGATATGTGGTGGCCGCCGTAGCCAAGTGGTCAAGGTATCGGATTATGGCTGGCGTGCCATGAGTTCGAGCCCAGCACCAATGAAGACCTGACATGTATGGGAGCGATGTACGTTAAATCTGTCGAGAGCTCAAACGTCCTCCCGTTGGTGTGGTAGCTAGGAGAGGGAGTGCCAGCTCAGGTGTCGTCCGCTTACTTGACCGTGGTTCAAAATTACGCGGTCCGTCCCCAAAAGCCCTCGTGTAGCTGAACAATGCGACATAAATATTCACTCATTCCCTCACGCCGAGGTATGTTTATGACAGTTCCAATTAATGTTGAACCACATTTATCATTACTTATTAATAATTTTATTTATTTTTAAAATATTTATCCATTCTAATCAAAATACGTGCTTACTAAATCTATATAAGAGCTTGATATATTTGGTAAACAATTATTCAAAAGTCGAGTCAATGTAATTAATTCTGCTAAGCAAATACATTTTAACTAAAACAATCACTATTTATAAGCAATTTTTTTAAAGAAAACATATTATCGCTTTTGCTTATAAAATGTTAGAGATTATTCCACATGATTTTGAAGCACAAATGCTTAAAAATAAATTTCAAAGCGAAGGGAATTTTCTTTGAAACTGGTGTGAGTTCTAGAAATGCTCTGATGGTAGTATTGAAAACTATTGATTTAACTCTCAGTGATATATGAGGTACGCCTGCTTAAGTAATAAATCTTTTGTCACTAGTCGAGGTAGTACAGCCTTACCACTACTTTCCATCATTTGTGAATTTCTTACTTCTGAAATATTTATTGAATCCCTATTTCTGTAAGCCCTTGGGTATGTATTTCATTTCTAGATTTTACTAGAACTTTCGCTTTAGGGTTTTCTCCGTGGAATAAATGTTACAGATTCTCTTGAATTCAATTCTCGTAAATATTAATCTTATGAAGAATGATGCATTTTATGATATTTATAAGATCAATAGTTTTTATCATATTTTTCTTTTATAAAACACATTATTATAAATAAAATGCCGTTTGAGGGCATTGGTATCTGTGTGAGTTACTAAATTTTTACCAACCAACCTAAATACTCCTACTAATTTTTTCAAGCTTTCTTATAGACCAGAGGTTCTCAAACATTTTGATCTTATGAACCCCTTGCCAGGTTTTTCGGTTTGTGGTAGACCCCTGCTTAATTAATATTGAATTTTTGCAAAATTATCAACTTAAATTATTTTTAACCACTGGTACTACTGCTCCTACATTAAGATAATTAAGTTTCTGACTGTATTGAAATATAGTGCTTAAAATATAAAAAAGCATATGTTTTAATTAATTAAATTAAAATTAATTGATAAATAAAATTGTTGAATAAACTAACTAAACAACAAACAAATTATTTTAATGTGAGAAATGAATCTATAGCACAACATCAAATTTTCAACATTTGGTATCAATCTTGTATCGGTTTAAATTTAAATCTCCTCTTTTAGTAGTGTCCAGTTTTTTTCTTTTATTTTTTTTCGAGATTGGCAACCGCGCTGAAACTCCTTCACACTAGGAAAAGCAATGAAAAACTTCCTTACAATATTCCATAAGTCGGGACAAATAACACGTTTGACTTTTTAAAGCCAAAATTGCTGGCAGTTGTTTCTAAACTTTAAGATCTTCGTTAGTGCTTATTAGTTGCTATTGTAATTTGACATTTTTTTTCAATATGACCATATGAATTCATTGCCTGCTGTGGTATTGCCATAGACAAAGCCTTCTTAAACCTGGTTTCAAAATCTGAATAAAAGACATTTAAATATTGAATGTTGGTTAAAACGCTCAGGATACTGACAAATTTAGAAAATTTGGGATCTCCGGTATTATACTTCTTTAGCTTAAATCCGGGAAAAAAGTTGAAAGGGTTCGTGTTTTAATAAATTCCATGCAGTCACCTTATAAATACAATTAACCTCATTGAATTTAGTAAATAAAGCTGTTAAATTGGTAAAATTTGGTTTACACGTGATTATAAATTTTCTTTTAAAATTAAAGCCACGGTCTAGTTTAATGAAAGCCAGTATCCCTTAGACCCCCACCTACACCTTACAGACCCCCAAATTAAATTTTTGGCTGACGTAGACCCCTTGAAGGTTGTCATAGACCCCTGGGGGTCTATATAGACCACTTTGGGAATCACTGTTATTGACTATACTGACTCCAAACATCGATTTTACGCCCATTAGATTTCATTGAACCCCTATGTAGTATGAAACACAAAATGTATCACTTTAAATTGTGAAAATATGATAGTTGAAAGATGCTATTCTGTCAAAAGATACAATTGAAAGGATATAGTTTAACAATGGTGTCATGTGATGCTTTTTTAATACAGTTAAAAGCAATATATATATCGATACAAAAGATAATATATCGAAATTAAAACCATGTACTTTAAAGAAATGATTTGAAATAAACTTCAATGAGTTATTTACTTAATTATTGTGCAGTTGTTTCAAACAAAAAATTAATAAAATTTGCATTTTATGTGTCTAATTACTAGTTTGTATTGTAACATTTCTCTTATATTTGCGACGTTACAAATGAAACTTCACTAATCGCTAAATGTCGCTTAACCAATCAGTGAAAATTCAGGCTTTTGAGTGTTCCAATTGAATATCCGGATGACGCATAAATCAAATGACATCCTACTGATACTTCCATGCGACTGAATTTCTCTCGCCTCTCATGGAATGTGATAATATCTCACACAAGGATTTGCGAAAAATCTGAGAAAATTACTTTTCTGACATTTGGTTGGGATCGATGATATTCGACACGCAGAACTGTGTTAATCATAAAAATAAAAAACGTCTAAAATGTAGTGTTCAATCGCACGGGGTGCCAGAAAAAAGGGTCAAGTGGTAATCCTATTGGTGCCGACAGCCCTAGAAGAATACTAATTAATTATCAAATAGGTAACTGAGACTCTAGTGACCATTGATAGTAACTTAATAAACAGGGTTTGAGGACATGTAGAACATTGTTTCAGGTTCTTTCTCCACTGTACATTGCAGTACGTTTGTGTAGTAGTGTGAGTGCATTCTGGCTGGAACAATGTTGAATTGAAAATGGAATGAAGTGCCTTCTGCATTGCCATGTGACCAGCGAAAAGACTTAACTAGATATGTCCAGGATAGAGATAGGATACTCATTTGTCTATTGTCCGCCACTCAGTCCTACGCATTCGAGATAGGGCATGGAGTGCCATTTCATTTGGAAACTGTATCATTTAGTTGACAACCACGGTCTTTTTATTTGACGGTGACATATTGACGAAGATTCTTCTCCTCATAATGTTCTCTTCCTTTTAAGGACATCTGGACTTATAATTCTAGAGGTAAATGCCTGTTTACCCACGGCACATTCTTTTACTTGGTAACTTTATGTTTATTCAATACTTCCCTGACAGACACGATTGGCAGATTTTTCTCCAACAGAACATATTTCGGGTATGATAGGCAGGTGTCCCTGATAGTCCTTGAATCAGGTCCATCCAAGTCTCCAATTTTCAAATCTCTCAGGAGGACATCCATTTATTTTGCGAGTCAGTGATTGGGCAAATAACATCTCGCACCAGGGACAAAGTAGGACCAAATACTATATTATTCTTTTGCTGTTATAGCTGTATTAACTAAAACATTCTATTCATATGATGCTGTTTAGCTTGCTTTCAATGCATTTACATCACATCAACCGATTTTCGCTTCTTTTGGATAGCTCTTTCTTGGTGCGTCAGTTTTCTTGTTATACGGTGCACTTATCAGGATAAAAATATAATTGTGCTTAATTCAACTCAGTTTGAAATAAAATCAACAAAATAACACAGGAACGGCTGAAAAATAAACTTGAACAGGAATACTAAACTCGAATACTTTAAAAGGAATCTAAATTTTAGATTTTTTGTTAAAACCGACTAGGATTCAAAGAAAAGAAAATAGATCAATTTTCAAAAGAACTTGCTGTTGTTCAATAAAAAGTTATTTAATATCCATTACTTTGTCTTAAAATACTTAAAGGATTTTGGCTACATTAGCATAGTTCAAAGAAAACACATTGAAATACTTTCAATGAACACCCAGAATTTCATTTTCCAAAGTTGAACATTGAAGACCAATTTCGAGAAAGTATCTTGTCTACCAATTTACTCGTAGAAGTTATAAAGTCCTTATATATACTATAAACTTAAACCTCGTTCATTTAATTAGATTGAATTCTGGGTAAAGCCTTGATCTCGCTATTATTACTTTATAAATTATGTTTCCAGGAATCTCCGAAAAATTCAATTAAGGGGTCTTTGAATTAAACACACTCTTGCTAGTTACGTCTTACAACTAGTTTCACTTAATGTTAAATAAAAGGATTAGGAATATTATTTCAAGTTCGAAACTAACCCGATAATAACAAATGTTCTAGCTGCTTGTATACCTGTAAATTCTTAATATTGTTTTATTCACAAGATATAAAAATCTATATTTTTTTAGATGTAGGGCTTAAAATAAAACTTCCATTTTGAAATTATCACATTCAAGGGAAATATAACAATTTATCCGAAACCAAACAAATTGATTGTAACAAAAGAAGGAATAAATACATGATTAGCCTTAAGTTCATCACATCGTATTGTGGTACACATGTGCGCGTTCATTTTTTCTATACGCAAGTGTGTTTATTATTGAATTTTGTCCCTTGCCACCTGGCCACAATGAATATGCGGTCACTATGATGTGGTTGTCAAGGTCATGATTTCATGGCTTGCATCTTTTCTGTCCAGTCGGTTTAGAGACCTGATGCCTCTAAGGCAGTTCTTCTCAAACTTTCAATATTTGCAACCGAATATCATAATTTTCTTTGCCTTCCCTTTTCCTTACAATAACAATGTATTGAATTCAATAATACTATACTTTGACGCTAATGCTACAATACGACTTAAACCTCTTAAGTGCCACTGGCGTATATAAACATCTCGCTCAGCCAAATCATTAATTGCCCCGGGCGTCAAAGTATGATCTTTTCTATGCACATCTTTTCATAAAATTATTCCGATGGCTTTGGAATGCAATAAAAACAGGCAGTGTTTGCGAAGGATTTGCTTATTTATTCTTCCTCCCAATACATCACATATGCTTGCTTACGTGGAAAATGATGGTACTGGGGAGCTAATCACAACGTTTTATCTGCAGTTAAGGTATTTATTATAAACCGTATAAATTATCAAGGTAAGTGTTAATTTTTGTAAATAATTTTATATACAACAAGCCCATAGAGTCATTGGTAATGATTAAACTTGTTCTAATAGTTAAATTAATTATGAAATGCATTGTTTGCAGCACTGATGCATTTATAAGTTTATTATATCAATGAAAATGTGTATTTCTTTTTTTATTATGTCAATGTTTTTTGTTTTTTATTTACTTTCTGGAAGTTGATATTTTTTTTTAAATAATCTTTTGTTTACGTTTTTCAATAAGCTTGCACCCCTTTGTAAAGTTTTCATGCCCCACAGATTGAGGAAAACTGCCATAATAGACCCTATCTTTATAAGTAATGGCGAACCTACTTTAACTTTTCTGAGGCTCAAAGTTTTTGAACCAAACCATTGTGTATTAACAATGAAATGCTACTTTATCAATTTATATACTACTAAACAAATCAATAGCAATTCGCAGTCAATTCATCAAGAGTTGAGCAATAAGAGATTTCAAAATATGTCATTTGAACTTAATATTGTTACGTAGATCGGGGTTCGAGGATTTTATGCAAAATCATTCGTAAATAACAAGGCAATTCCTTAAGAGCGTTGAGTATTTATTGGCGTAAATCAATCCTTGAAAATACAGGATCCAACAGCAAAATTCGGAATTAACAGAAGAATTTATCACCTTCAACAGCACTCAGACACAATAAGCAGTGTCTAAAACTCACGTATGTAAATGACTATTCACAAGCACAGCCGAGCTTATCAAATTCAAGGCAAGTCTTCTAATCTCTAATCAAAACAGTACTCGCTATTCGCTGGTTAAAAATCAGACTGACCGCTGCGATGAGCCTCCCTTCATTTACAGCAGAGGCCGAAAATTCCGGAAAGACGCGCTCGCGCCACAGATCGCGAAACCAGTGTACCTCTCCACTAATCTCCAGAAGAATCCAGAGGGCCCCGAACTCGCCAACATGGTCGCCAAAGTCGCCAAATTGGTCACCAACTTGGCTCCATCGCCAACATCCCGTCAAGCTCCCATTGAATCGCCATTATAACGTAAGGGACGGCGTTGCTTGTGAATATTACAATTTTATCATGAAATAAATATAGCATAGAGCAATATAAAGGCACCGCACATCCAAATACAAATCATTTACACCATTTTATACAAAATTCGTAACAATATTATATTTAATATATCATAATTACGGTGGGATCTAATTTATTTAAACATTAAGACAGTCGAGACTGCATTCAAGTGGCTTGACAATCCTAATCATAAAACCTTTTACATTTTTTTCTGTTAGGCAACATGTATATTGATGGGTAATTTTTATACACTAAATACAGGAGGATTCGTAAAGGAATATTCAACTTCATTGCATTACAAATCTAGAACAATTTAAGATATTATACGTTACATGTAGCAGAATTTATTGGATTATTTAAAGCTTTATTAGAGACAGTCACTGCTGTTCTAGGTGTGAACCCTTAGTCACTTGGCACACACTGAGCCGGTAATTTATTTTAACCAAAACACGTGTTAAGGTATATGAATAAAGACCATCGATGTAGATGTTGTGATACGTTTTCAGCTCCGCTAGATCAAAAGGAAGGGAATTGACAAATACCTTATTCCAGCGTTTGTCAAACTGTGAGACGTGCCCTACTAGGGGGCGTAATAACTATACGAAGTGGGTACGAACATATTGAAAAGTCAAAAAAGAAATGATTATTTTTAAACAATTATTAATTTACTAGAAGCAACAAACAAAATACATTCTGACATAATAAAAAATAAAAGGCACATTGGACTGATAATATACACTTATAAATGTCTTGGTAATGTACAATGGATTTTATAAATAATTTAACAATACTAAGTTAAGAACTAGTTTAATAATCACCACGATCCCATGGACTGGTCATATATAAAATTATATACAAAAATTAACACTTATCTTGATAATGTGTACGGTTTATAATTAATCCCTAAACTACTGATTAAAAATTACGCGAATCGTTCCCCAATATCACCGTTTTCCAAGAAAGCGCGAGTACGTAATGTATAAGAGGGGAAGAAAAGGAATGAATAAGTCAAACGTTCTCTGAAATAAGTACCAGTAAATCCTTCGCAAACACTCTCAAGGTCCTTTTATTGTACTCCAAAGTCTTTGGATTAATTTTATGGACAGCAGTGCGATCGTACTTCGGAAAGACGTATATATACGTCTGGGACAATTAACGCTTTTCCGAGCGAGACGCTTATACACGCTGGTGGTACTTAAAAGATTAAAGTTGTATTGTAGCTTTAGCGTCAAAGTATAGTATAATTGAATTCAATACATAATCTATATATATAAAGGAGAAAAGCGACTCACTGACTGACTGACTAATCACGATATCTCTGGAACTATTCAACCTACATACTTGAAATTTGGTAGACATGCTCCTTTGATAGAGTAGACATCAGCTAAGAACGGATTTTCCGAAATTCGAAACGCAAGGGGCGTTAGGGGGGTTAAAAGGCGTTAATAATAATTGCTTCCATGTTTAAACTACTTGATGTACAATCTTGAAATTGGGTAAGCGGATTTCTTTCAGAGAGTAGAGATCCGCTACAAAATGAGTTTGGTGAAAATCGACCCCCAAGTGGCGTTGCAGGGGCTTAGGGGGCGTTATAGATAATTATTTCCATTTTTAAACTATTTGACGCACTGTCTTTAAATTTGATATATAGATTCCTTTCGTAGAATAATGATCAGTTACAAAACGGGTTTTGTGAAAACAGACTTCTAAGTGGCGTTGCGGGGGAATAAGTGGCGTAAGAGATACATATTTTCGTTTTTAAACTATTGGACCTACCTGCTTGAAAATTGGTAGGAATGTTTCTTTCATGGAGTAAATATCCGCTACAAAATGGGTTTTGGGAAAATTGACCCCAAGGGGTGTTGCGGGGGCGGGGGGTTTAAGGGGCATTATAAATTTCTATTTTTAAGTTATTAGACGTACAGTCTTGAAACTTAGTAAGCAGATTCCTCTCATAGGGTAGAGATACGCTAAAAATGGGTTTCGTGAAAATTGCCCCCAAGTGGCGTTGCGGGACTTAAGGGGCGTTATAGATAATTATTTCCATTTTTAAACTATTAGACGCACAGTCATTATATTTGATAAAGAGATTCCTCTCATAGGGTAGAGATACGCTAAAAATGGGTTTCGTGAAAATTGTCCCCAAGTGGCGTTGCGGGACTTAAGGGGCGTTATAGATAATTATTTCCATTTTTAAACTATTAGACGCACAGTCCTTATATTTGATAAAGAGATTTCTTTCATAGAGTAGAGATCAGCTATAAGAAGGTTTTGTGAAAACAGACCTCTAAGTGGCGTTGCAGGGGAATAAGTGGCGTAAGAGATAAATATTTTCGTTTTTAAACTATTTGACCTACCTGCTTGAAAATTAGTAGGAATGTTTCTTTCATGGAGTAAATATCCGCTACAAAACGGGTTTGGAGAAAATTGACCCCCAAGGGGTGTTGCGAGGGGTTAAGGGCAGATATAAATAATTATTTCTATTTTTAAACTATTAGACTCACAGTCTTGAAATTTGGTTAGCAGATTCCTCTCATAGGATAGAAATACACTGCAAAATGTGTTTTGTGAAAATCGACCCCTAGGTGGTGTTGCGGGGGTTCAAGGGGCGTTATTGATAATTTTTTTGCATTTTTAATTAATTGGACGCACAGTCTTCAAATTTTGCTAAGCAGATTCCTTTCATAGAGTGCAATTCCCCTACAAAATGGGTTTTGTGAAAACAGACCCAGAAGTGGCGTTGCGGGGGCTCAAGTGGCGTTATAGACAATTATCCCCATTTTTAAACTGTTAGACGTACAGTCTTGAAATTTGATAAGCAGATTCCTTTCGTAAAGTAGAGAACCGCTACAAAATGGGTTTCGCGAATATCAACGACCAAGTTTAATTTCGGGAGATTAAGAGGCGTAATCGATAAATATTTCCATTTTTAAACTACTTGAGCATCCTGCTTGAAAATTGGTAGGCATGTTCCTTTCATGAAATAGAGTTCCTATAACAAAGAGTAAAAGGAAAATTGAACCCCAAAGATGTTTGCGAGGGGTCAAGAGGAATTACAGAAAAAATTCCTTTTTTTAATTGTTTGACCCATATACTTGAAATTTGTTAAGCATGTTTCTTTTGTTGAATAGGGATCCACTAAGAATAAATTTTAAGCAAATCAAGTTCTGGGGGGTTGCAGGGGGTTACTGGGACGTATTGACAAAAAAAAAATTACTTTTTTTGAGCTACAAGGACTATAATAATGAAATTTGGTTTGCATTTTTCTTTTGTTGAATTGAAATCCGCTATGAGCGGTAATTTTGGAAAACGGCTCTCAACGGGATTACGGGGATATTGATAGTAAAACTTTTGTTTTTTTTTTCTGTTAGATTTAGACTTGAAATTTGGCTTGCATGTTCAATTTACGGAGTAGAGATCCACCGAAAATTGGTTTTGCGGGAATCCACTTGGTTTTTGAGTTACGAAAGAGCAAACATCATTCTATCATTCTATATTTTAGAGATTTTTAGAAAATACAAATTAGATGAGTTCTGTCCCCCTTTTTTTATCAACAGGTGACAGTTACAGGTATAAGTATATTTTTGAATTCAATCGAATTCTTAATGCTAGGACTTGGATATCAATAATTCATACATATATATAAGCAGTAAAAATGAAATACCCAGCGAAGCGGGCGGGTAACAGCTAGTCATTGTATGAAGGAGTGTGGTGCTCGATGAAAATTATGATTGAATATTGGGTCGTAAATACTGAAAGTTTGAGAAGCACTGCTTTATTCTTTACGTACCCCACTGTAAGGAATCACTAATTGTTAATGTATGACTGCTGGGTGGCCATTGGGTAAGTGGCATATTGTAGTCCACGACATGTCCAATCTATCAGTAAGGGAGATGTGTTTATTGAGGTAATATTGCACGCTGACCGACCAGTGTAGTGGTGCACTATCGAATTAGAGAATGAAGTTCACAATATCGTCCTTCAACTTTGGCATCTACCAAAGAATTTAGACATCCAAAAAATGTGAATTCTGTAACATTTTGCTAAATTTTAAAACGCAAAGTTTTTTCCACTGCAAATGCCATTTTGATTCACTAGTCATATGACACGCGTATTATTGCCTGCGTCACTTCCGTTGGGAGCGAGAGAGTGACTATTAACGTCGCACTTTTCAACTACATGAGGGCTTTTGGTGGTGAACCTTTTAATTTTGAACCATGGTCAAGTGACGAGGACGACACCTGACGTGACACCCCCTCTCCTAATTACCACACCAACGGGAGGACGTTTGAGCTTTCGACAAATTTAACGTGCAGGGCGGGTCTTCAGCGGTACTGGGCGCGAGATCATGACATGCCAGCCATGCTTGACCACTAAGCTACCGGGGCCACTCCGTTGGGGGCGAGACACATACTTTGAGTGTGTGGTTTGCTAAGGTGGTGCTTGTGTGTATTTCATTGTTACTTTTTTTACAACAACTGGAAAGTGGAATCTTCTTTTTGAATCACTTTGCATATATATAGCCTTTAAATCTCGGAGATATGTAGCTCCATACCATACGATTTTAATGTTATTTCAAAGAATCAGTAACAGTCTCAAAAATAATTTATGGGTCAAGAGTACAACATTCTAAAAGAATTAATTTACGAAATTATCAAAGTTTTTAAATTTAAGATGTTATATGTTGTTATATAATACACTTTATAGTTTTCTTGCGATAATGAGTAAGGGTAATTCAACTATCAGTATTTCAATAATTGCTAATAATTGTGTTGATGTAAATGCTTTTAAAAGCGTGTTGATTGTGAGTAGGTGTTTTATTAAGAAAAATTATAAGGTTGTAAAATTGTTATAATGTAAATATTTCATATCCTAATCGTAGCTCACACACAGATGTTTCCTTTATAAAAATGAATATATTTGCAAATATTTATCCTCAGTAGTGAAGGACCTGAGGAAACTCACTATTTTTTTTTACAAAATATTCATTATGTTAAATAATCAAGGACACCTGATAGTTTTATTTTGAATTTTTTTTTGTAGTGAAACTGAGCAAAAAAATAAGTAAATATACGTCAATTTAATTTTTCTTTACTTTTTTTTCTATTTTTTTAGTTTTAAAGTACTTGTAAATATTTTTCAGATATTTTGGAAAGGAATATAAAGATCCTGCTTATATTATATGAAACAAACTTGAAAATCAATAGTGCAAAAGAATTGTCTTCCAAAATTATATAACATTTCCAAAACAACTGCGAATATTCTCAGGCTTAAATTGCTCTAATAATTTAAAACATCAACGTTGAGGTGTTTCTTCTCTTCCATACGGAATAAAGATAAAAAAATTTTATATTCGCTTTTTCATGAATATCATTACAATAAAAATTTTTACTCCTGCAAAAGCTTGCATGCATTTCTCCTAGAAGAAAAAAAGTTTTGATATCTTAAGCTGTTCAGATGAAGGTTTAAAAAGAGCAAAAATAAGTATTTTGAATATTTTTTTAGAATAGAATGGAATAGATTCTCCAAATAGGTACTAATGAAATCACTTTAATTCAAGATTTAAGCTGTAGAAAAAAACAAAATTGAAATTGGGAAAAAGGTAAAAAATAAATAATATATAATTTTTACTTGGACCTTTTTTCACTTAGTTCTTCAATTTCAGACCAAAAAAAATCTAGACAATGTACAAAGTCAAAACTTAAAATAATTCAGGGAATATATTCATATGAATATTTCCCTTTCTTATTCAATTCTTCACCAGATGATATCAAATTAATTCATATTAATGGCAAGAAAATCATAAATAAATCGCATTAATCATTTCAGTTCGTGGTAATAAATCACGATGCATTATTTTTCTAAGTGTTGTTTAAAAATGCATGGAATTTCCTACCTTTTCTGACTTTTGGAAGAATAAAATTCTTTCTTTTAAAGCATTATTCGATGAAGTGATTTCAGCTCTATAAGTATAGCTGGGTTATGGCTAGTTAAAAATGTCCAATTAGTTATAATTACAAATGTGAAAAATGATGCTAATTTATTGTTAAGATGAGAAATACTTTTAAAAAAAATTTTTGTTTTAAGTATAATTCTTCTTAAAATCAAATGGGATAATATATTTAATTTTCAATTATCAATTTATTTATTATCACATTGAGAATTTATTTTCAGATTCAATACTTTCGTTTCAACCATTTGCTATGATATGATATTAATATTTTTAATAAATAAGGAACACTTTTTAATGATATTTTATAAAAATTACATTTGCTGTTATTCATAATCCTAAATAATACGAAAGAAATCAGTATTTTGATGTTCACAAACGATTTTTTCTTAATGGGTTGAATTCATGTGACGTCATAGTCATATGATAATGATAGCCACGCGTTTCCAGCCAATTAATTCATTAACTTCATATGACGTCATAATCATACGATAAAACAATCGTGTGTTTCTAGCTAATCAACTCTGTCGTTTCGTTGTTGCCAACTTTTGCTCTTTTCTGAAACTTTCTTTTAAAAAGCACATATTTTTCAACAATAATAATGTATGTAAGTAAGTAAAATATACTTAATTTATATATAATATATATATATATATAAATACACGATACAATATTTTTTAAATACACGAATAAATATTTTGATAATTTTTTTTGAGAATCTTCACCTGATTATGAAATTTGAAATTCTATATAAATTTTACGAATAGAACAATAAGTACGAGACAGTTTAAGGTTAGTTTTGAATTAAGTCGTGAGCACATGTGATTGCTTGCATCATGTGACTGCCATGAATTGAGCACATTCTCTTATGGATTGTGTAGTAGTACAGCGTTTCTCAAATTGTGGGACATGCACCCTATGGGGGCGTGATAAATCTACGAGGGGTGCCAAGCATATTGGAAATTCGACAACAGAAGATTATTTTTAAAATGTTACTAATTTACTGAAAGTAAACAAACACAATACATTTTGACATAATAAAAAATAAAATGCCCATTTACACTGATATAATACAATTATAAATATATCAGTTCCGCCCAATGTATTTCAATGTGCATTTTATAGTTAATTTAACAATACTAAGTTAAGAACAAGTATAATAATTACCGGTGCCCCAGGGGCTTTGACAAATATAAAATAACATACAAAAAATAACAGTTATATTGATTATTTGTACCTTTTTTAATTAATCCCTTGACTACCAATTAAAAGTTACGGTATTTGCTTCCCAATGCCACCGTTTTCCACGTAGGCTTGCGTATGTGATGTATTGGGGTGGGGGGGGAGAAAAGAAATAAACAAGCAAGTCCTCTGAAAAATCTAAATCCTTCTCGAACACTGTCAAGGTACTTTTGTTGCATTTCAAAGCCTTCGGAATAATTTTATGGATAGCATTGACTAGAAAAGATCGTACTTCCAAAAGTCGTTTATATACGTACAGGGAATTTAACATTTGGCTGAGCAAGACATTTATATACGCTGGTGGCACTTGAGAGGTTAAAGTTGTATTGCGTAGCTTTAGCGCCAAAGTATAGTATTATTGAATAATAATTTTATGGATGACATTGCCTAGAAAAGATCGTACTTCCAAAAGTCGTATATATATACGTCCAGGGAATTTAACATTTGGCTGAGCGAGACATTTATATACGCTGGTGGCACTTGAGAGGTTAAAGTTGTATTGCGTAGCTTTAGCGCCAAAGTATAGTATTGAATAATAATTTTATGGATGACATTGAATAGAAAAGATCGTACTTCCAAAAGTCGTATATATACGTCCAGGGAATTTAACATTTGGCTGAGCGAGACATTTTATACGCTGGTGGCACTTGAGAGGTTAAAGTTGTATTGCGTAGCTTTAGCGCCAAAGTATAGTAATGAATAATTTTATGGATGGCATTGCCTAGAAAAGATCGTACTTCCAAAAGTCTTCCAAAAGAGACTTCCAAAAGTCGTATATATACGTCCAGGGAATTTAACGTTTGGCTGAGCGAGACATTTATATACGCTGGTGGCACTTGAGAGGTTACAGTTGTATTGCGTAGCTTTAGCGCCAAAGTATAGTATTGAATAATAATTTTATGGATGGCATTGTCTAGAAAATATCGTACTTCCAAAAGTCGTACATATACGTACAGGGAATTTAACATTTGGCTGAGCGAGACATTTATATACGCTGGTGGCCCTTGCGAGGTTAAAGTTGTATTGCGTAGCTTTAGCGCCAAAGTATAGTATTATTGAATTCGCTACTTTGTTATCGTATGGAGAAGGGTGCAATTGAAATTATGATTGAATATTGGGTTGCAAATATTGAAATTTTGAGAAGTACTGTAATAGTACATAGATATATTTTAGTAAAAGAAATTTCGCAGCTGATAATTATACTATTGTTCACAAAATATTGAGAATTAAATTATAAACAAACTGTATTACTAATTACTTTATAAATGAAAGTAAAATTATAAAATTTCATAATATACTTGTTAGCATATTCTTCCATTTTTTGATATTTTACTCTTTTAAATTTTTATTGTTCAAATAGTTTAATAGCGTTTGATACTTAACACTAAATTCAAAAGTTACGGTAAAATCTATTTAAAACAAATACTTCTAAAATGTATACACTTGTTTATACCTCTCTGCTTCTTTCGTTTTTATTTTATTTTACGCAGTTTGTTTTGAAGATAAACACTTACGCATTTTGCTAGAATAAATTTATAAGCGATAGGAGGACACAGTAAAAATAAATACTTTTTCTAAAAAAAAAGTTACTTGCACTCTTGAATTTTATTTCTTTAAGAAAGGAAAGTAGAAATAGCAGCTCATATTTATTTTTATCAATAACTCTTAAGAATAAATATTTTAATAACGCAAAATAAGGAGGTTTTAATAGTTACATCTATAAGTCTAAAGTACTTTTAATTATTGCATAATGTGATGGTTTTGTTTATGAAGTTATAAGAAACAATTAGCAGTGAATAACTTTTGAAAATATATGAAATTTCGATCAATTAGTAAAGTATTATGCCCTTGTATTATTAATTCTTATGCAGATTAGTTATAAAAAAGTATAAATTTCTTAAAAATTTATTTAATTTGAGTAAAAATATAAAAGATTAAAATATTTTTATTTATTTTAATCACATTTGTGCAAAATTTAATTTTTTTGCTTCTTAGTAAGAATAATTACTGCTTTCTTGAAATTTACTTTTTACATTTAATAAAGCAAGACATATGCATATTCAAAAATGACTAAAATTAAATTAATATTGGAAAATTGTAAGCGTGTTCTATTTGAAGTCGCTCCTTCACCTTCCTGCCTACCTACCTAAGGGTATGGGAGAAACAAAACATTACCAGAAACTTCCGTAAAATAATTATTATTTTATTACTATTCAAGCACACTAATCAACCACAAGTGAAACTACAAGAGGAGACCCTAGAAGTGATATATATAGAGAGCAATAGCGCTTTATATAGCGCTTGTTTACAATAAGTAAACAAGCGCTAGTAATCTGCTTAATTTAGTCTAATCTACTCTATCTTGGATTATTACTTCTCAACACAATAATTTATTAACTCACGTTGTGATAATGAAATAAATCTCACCTACATATCACCGCAACAGTTCCTCTGCTCCTTCTATCTTACATTTACACAAACCCTTTTTTGATTTTATATAGTCAAACTAATCTACATATCAAGGTTTCTTCTGGAGAGATGACTGTGATTTAACACGAAAGCTAGCCCCAAAGTTTCCCCAAAAGAATTATTCAGTAGGTCGAGTATAGATCCGTAACAAAGTTAATTAGTTTGATTATAATTAAAATATATATATATGCATTGATTTTGTAAACTATATATATTTTAAAATACAGTGTACAATGTACGTACCACTAAAACTCGAAAACGAGCCCCAGTACGATCAAGGAAATGATATGGTGTGGTAGCCCTCTATCCCTATTCACGAAGAAAGTTCCCTTTTTACACTTTAATAGACTACTAAGAGGCTCAAGAGACGTTATAAACATTCCCGTTTTTGAACTATTAGACCTACAGATTTGAAATTTAACACACAATTTCTTTCCTTTTATGTATTAGAGATAGTCTCAAAAGAGGTTTTGTGAAAATTGACCTACAAAGGGCGTTGAGAGGGCTTTAGGAGATGGATACACAAATATTCCCATTTTTAGACAATTAGACCTACAGACTTGGAAATTTTGTTGCCACGTTCCTCATAAAGAGTAGAGATTCGTACAAAAGGGAATTTTTGCGAAAATGGTCTCATGAAAGTCGTTATAAATAAATAATATGTGTACTCATTAAAATATTTTACATTTTTCTATAGATTGTTTTGTACTGGGTTTCACTCTCTTTACAATTATATCAAGAGCAATATTTTTCATTTTTAACCTTTTGGAACCGAGTGATTTTTCTTGCTAAGCCTAATTCCATTTAAAGATCATTAAGAAATCATTATTTAATAAAATAGGCTGAAATATACAGATTGTAATAACATTCCGAATTCTATACAAATTCAGATCACACCAGTGTGATCACGGGCCTCGGAATGGGAAAAAACACAATCTTACATATATTAACGTGTACCCTGAAGAGATCACAAGTATGTGATAATAATAATCCTGAACGAGTTAAAATATTACCATATGCGAAGAACGAGTACATCAGATAGTATTTTTATACCTAGGCACTTTATCTAGCAAATGTATTTCTCAATCCTTATTAATATTTTATTAATGTAAAATATAGTTTCATTATTTCAAGTATTCATTTTGCAGTTGATCTTGCAGTTTTATTGTTATTTTACCATTTGAAGAAAAATAAACCCAGGATTTAAACATAAAACCTGCGTTATATCGATGCATGTTATTTAAAACTGCAGGGGAAAAAAGAATATATACCGCATTTTAAAATTAAAGGATTATTTTAACATTACGAATAATTCTTTGGAGATTCAAATCAGATAAAAAAATTCATCTAATCCTTCTTTTCTAAATGTGTTTGCCAAGTTTTCTTAGTCGAATTCTTTTACATTTAATTAAGAAATAAAAAAAAGGTAGAGATTCTAAGAAATGCAATGTGTGTAGGGCATTTAAACTTTGCTTAGAAAATATCGTATTTTTTGTTTTTGAAAAATAATCCCCTTTGAATGATCCACATTTGAATTTCAAATTACGTTTTAAAATGAATTTCATTACTTATAACAGTATAGAATGCGTATAATGCATATTTTTACTATTTCTATTTTGTTGAAAACAATTTTTCAACCTTTTCTTTGTGTGATCTCAACGGTGAATAATTTCTTAAACTCCATATGCGAATAATTTATGCATATTTAAATTCATTAAATAAATTATTTTTGTGCTTTTTGTAAGGCAAACGTAGACCGCTTTGATGTTATATCCCTCTTTACAGAAGAAAAGAGATAAGTAATTATTTATTTTTCTTTAATTATAACTTAGTCTTTCAAATTTCATCACTATATTTCATAGATTTAAATGTAATGTTTTGAAGATTTTTGTCTCCTCATAAAATTTATTCATTTCCTACGCTTTACATAATTTCTGTTTGATTTTTATGGGAATGTAAATTAAATCTTGCTTCTTTTTGAACGATAAATGGGGCTTTTCTTTTTGTTCGTCAAATGGATTTTGTATGATAATTATAATAATTTGCTTAAAATTTTAAATTTTTTTGAAGAGTAAGTGCTTTGAATTTTACTTGTTTATTCTTGCTCTCTCATATCCTTTAGTTTCTTAAATTAGCAAATAACGAACATTTTATTTATATTCGCATACAGATGCACTCACACATGTGTGCGTACACAAAAATATACAAAGTGCATGCAATGCATTCATTTTGTAAATTGATATATTGTAGTTGTGGAAAATGAAAATTGTTGTAGTGTTCAAATAAGTTTATTTTAGTCTTTAATTTTCTTCAATGAGGCTGCGAATTGGTGCTTTTTTAATTAAAGACCTAGTACATTCCCAGGGAGCTGGTATTACTTTCTAGTGCGGCGTCCTATAGGTATATACCAATTGTCACAATGCAATTTTGGCGCCCAGTTTTCTCCCAAGAAGGAAGTGATTCAGCTCTAACAATGCAAAATTTGGACAAGGAATTTAATTTTAATGAGAGAACCCAAACCAAACAGCCACTCAAAGGATCTTTTACATGACACATAATCATGTCAGGAGGATGCTGTCAATTTTTTGATCCGGCAAACTTGGGCGTACAAGACCAGCACCTAATCAACTACGAGCCCAGCTGGCTGGTCTTTTTAAAATCAAGAGATTTAATTGAGAATCCTCTCCGCTCAAGTGTCAAGCAAAAAATAGGCAAAAAAATCGGATCATCCAAACACGAGATAATTACGATTCAAATAAATTTGAACACCTCGCACATGGACAATAGGACCAATAACATGGGGGCCAATTCAACGTAAAGCCCGCACTAATACGAAAATATGGCGGACCTCCAAAAATCAAGTCCCAAGCTCAATTCCTCAGGGGGGGGTGAAATTTTTTCAGTCCCCATAGGATTAGTATGGAAGTATGATATTTTGGTGCTTAAGCCCTCCTCATGCCTACACAATGGGAATGAAGTAGATGACTGGATGTTTTCTCGGAGAGTAAAACAGTTGATTCAAATCTCAAGTCCGAATCTCAAAAAAGAGCCAAGGTATTGTAGATTTAAGCAAATTTAAAACTTTTTAAAAAGTTTAAAATAATTAAAAACTATGGAAGAAATAGCTCCATGAAGATGAAATTATAATAACTGGAAGATCAGATAAGAGGGATTGAATGAGCCAGGTCCAAATGGACTGTGAGGCTTGGGTGCCGAGATATTGACCAAACAGAAGTAGAGGGGGGAATGCACCGGGGTGATGCCTCCGAACAGATATTGTTTATAACAATGGTTATTACGATCCCCCAAATATCAGTCCCCTAGCACCAAAAAAGTGGCATGTTAGAAAATTTTCTACCCCATAGGAATAGAGGACTGATATTTTAGTGTGCATGCCCTCTCCTAATCCCAACCACAAGCACATAGATATCAAATACATGTGGGGAGGGGGCATGCGAACTCGATCGACACTCATATAGCCAAGATTCCTCTGTAACTTCCAAAGTTATTAGACAACGGCGTGCGCGCGCATAGTAGAAATTTACTCTCATCATTTTTCCCTATCGTGCCAAAAGAAGTATACCCTCAAAAAGAATCCCGTTTTATTTTTAAATCAAGAAAGATATAATGGGAAAGTAGCTGTGAGTGTGGAATTGAAAATAGACAAAACTTAAACAGAGATAGGGAGATGGATCATTGTGTCTCAGAGCGTCGTTCTCGGAGGATGAAGTAAGTTCCAGTAGATCAGAACATTGACCGATTACAGGGCAACAAAAAGCCACCACAAGTCAGGATGAAAGCTAATTGGTTTTAACCAGGGACGCCTTAAGGCATGGGCCAACTGGGCTATGGCCCAAGGCCTTAGGTCGCAAGGTTGGCCTCGTCTGGTTCACGACTCAGCCTTAATAATTCGAATAATTTCAACGGTCAAAAGTAATTTCCGGTTGTATTATCCAAAACACTGGGAACTTTCTAATGTACCACAAAGGTCTCTCAATTAATGTTAAGAATTTCTTCTCTTACAGACTCTGGAGGACCTCCTGAAAAAATTGAATGTGTTACGATCCTAGGCTAGATCTCTAGATTACCTAGAAGATTAAATATTATAATAGGGATCTATAAAACACATAAGTATTGATAAAAAAAATAACCTCATATTTGTTTTTTTTAGAAGTATTTTGTCTGATTTTGAGGATTCCATTGCAGTGGATTTTCAGACCTTTCAAAGCAAATTTCAGAGAAAAATATATTAATACATCATACTTTTGCTTCCTCGACAAACATTTTGATGTATTTAAAAATGTATTAATATTTAAAGGGTTCAATAGTTATTACATGGATTAATTTTGCATATTTAAAATAGCCGAAAAACTTTTTAATATTGTGGAATATAATACGTAGGTTATCTATTATAGGCATATATATATGCATGCAGTAGTTTTGCG
The DNA here is from genome assembly GCA_019973975.1 of Trichonephila clavata. NCBI lineage: Eukaryota > Metazoa > Arthropoda > Arachnida > Araneae > Nephilidae > Trichonephila > Trichonephila clavata. Next base: position 122,297 of record BMAO01037962.1, on the reverse strand, counting down.
AGTGGCAGGGTTTATTTGCTTATAAATCTCATTATTAGGTGATGGTTGTAGGAAAGGTGCATTGATAAGGTATGCTCTTGTTGATGGATACTCCAGTTTTATTTCATATTTAGACACTTCAACGCCACACACATAGCACATATAAGCAGCAGCAGCCATTAACGACGTAGTATTACGACAAATACAAGGCGCAACGTGAATTTTCCAGAGAATCTCAGCTTTTATGTAAGACACAGACCGTGAGCTCAAAACCTCACATGACTTCCAAAGACGTCTCTTCTGATTGGTCTAGAGAATCGGATGATGTTCATTACGGTAATTCTTAATTTAGATTTGCTGACTTTTATTTTCAAATAGATAATGTTACGATTTTTTCCCGTTATGCTGATAATTAACAGTGAATTATTTACGCGAAGTCCTGAGGGGTCAGGACCATTACGATTTAAAATGCTTGAAAGATTAAATTAACAGGAATTATTACATGTATATAATATGTAACATATAAAACAAATGGACACATTATCTTTCTGCACAGAAATATTTTCAAACTTTTCAAAACGTCCCCAAACATTGAGTTTTTTAAAATATTATAGATAAAGCATCACGCGGAAATCACCGAATAGGAAAAACCTTCAGAGTGACAAGGATATTGTCTATAGCTGTCGACATACAATTTTTATCTAAAACGATACAGTAAAAAGCGATCCGGGACGATCAGAGGTCCCGAATTTTATCGCAAAATATCTCACAAAAAAATCAGTGCTCCGATTGATGCAAACGTCGCAAAAAGAGAAAAAAAGGATTGAAATGACGTGCTGTAGTTTTTATAGTCCACTTCTATCGGAAGTGAAAAAAGTTCAATTGTTCCCATGACAGTTTAACTTCCCGTCAAAGTTCAAACAATCGTGAAATTGTGTCAAACATTGTGCCCCCGTCAACTTCCTCTTGGCTTTTATTTGATTTCTCTTGGTGCCTTTTAAAATATAGTGATGTCACTAACCTTCACGTAGGAATCCACATCACGTGCTGGGATGGGATGGTTTTGGAATTTTTCAGTAATGTCTCATTTTTTTCTATTTAGCTGTTTATGTACTTTTGCATTTTATTGATTCAGTAAAATAAAGTAACGTGAAATATTCTTAAATTTTGATGGATTCAAGTATGCTGCAAGACAGATACATGTCATTCATGACCTAATTTATTAAAAAAAATCATTTGATTTGATTTAGAATCTGTGAATGTTTACATCATTTTCACTGAAGTAGATTTAAATTGTTGTTAGATTTAAAAAGAAATTATATCAGAGAAAGTCATGCAGAAATTTAGTCGAATAATTCAGATTTTTGAAAAATGTATTTATTTTCGTTAATTTACTTGATTGCTGTTAAAGGTTGTTTTTTAATGTTGGATGGACAATAAATGAAGTGAATTAAATTTTGTAAATGAGCTATTTCAGGTAAAGTTTGATGAAAATTATATCGAATTTCCAAACACATGGGAATCAAAGATATACATTTAAATCTTTTTTACACAACATACCTAATATAATTATAAAGACAATGAACTAAAATCAAAAACATATTCAAATTTACCGAAAAGTTATGGCTCATTTCACATTTTCTTAAAAAATGTTTTCTAAAATGCGTGGTGTTCGTAATACTAGATTGTTAAAACTTTAAAAATCTATTGATGTTAGAGCCAAATTCTTTGCTCGTTACTTTTTTAATGCTTTAAATAACATAAATGTAAAATATGAAATAAATGTATTCATTTGAAACATAAAACAGAAAAAAAATCTTGATGAAAAAATAAATCTCTTACTTAATTAATATTTTACTAAAACAATACTTAATATTAAAATATAAAATACACCACTTCTATTGCCTAGACCGTCATATTTCTTTATCTTATTATTTTTTTTTCTTTCTGGCAAACCGTACTTTTTGTTCTACACAAAATGGCTAGGATAAAAAAAAATTGAATTTCATTGTTGAAACATTGATTCAGAAACATAGGCACCTTGAAAAAATTAAATATTTGGAAAATAAGTAATAAAATAATTTATTTAAATTTTGAAATACTCCCAGATAAACGTTCATTTTGAAGCTCGAAATATACTGCAACCTTATTACGGAGCCATCAATTTACAAGAAGCTGAAAAAAAACCCCAAAAATATTTTAAAATAAATTTAACTTATCCTTTTTTTTTAAATTGCAGCACTTACTTTAAAAAATCCATTGTCCCATTTCTAACTCATTTTTATCAATTTCTAAATTACCTATACCTTAAAGTATTCTCCAAAAGCTTTAAAAACTAAACAAAAAGCCACCCTTTACATTTCTTCTCACCCTGAAACTACACTTTTCTGGAAGGCATCCCTCCAAAAGCGACCGACCTTTCTCATTGGGCATTACCTCTCATCAGACCTGGCAGAATGGGTCCTTTTTGAACAATAATGGGCCTTTTAAAAGCGCTCCTCTGGCGGAGGGCCAAGATGCCAGCGCTTCCATTTGAATTTGACGAGTTCTCCGCTGAAGGGTTTTGTGGGAAGGAATTAGGCTTCTTATTTTATTCTTCAGCATCTCCATCAAGTGATCCGCTTTAACGGATCCCACCGTAAAGGAGTGAGGTGACTCAAAGAAGAGTGAGATTGCGGGATTTGGGGGTGGTAAGGCTTCCGAATCCATCACAAGAATGGCGGATAGAACTTTTTTATTTATTTATTTTTCTTATTTGCGACTTTTGGCATTGGTTAGGAAAGGTAGGTTTTGGTAAATAAGAAGTAGATGTGGAATAAAATTTTCTGGTATAGAAATTGGAGAGATTCTTAACACTTTAAGGCAGTGCTTATCAAACTTTCAATGTTTGTGAGACAATATTCCGTCACAATTTTCATCGAGCCACCCTCCATACAATTACAATGTATTTATTGAATTAAATAAAACCTACAACACCACTAAAACCTGTTAAGTGCAGCAGGCGTATACAATCCTCCATCTCAGCCAGTGTGTTAATTGCTCTGGACGTACATATACGTCTTTGCGAAGTACGATCTTTTAGGTGCACTGGTTATTCGGAAGGCTTTGGAATGCAATTTCCTTAACAATGTTTCCGAAGGATTTAATACTTATTTCAGAGGATTTTCTTAACTATTTCTTTTGTACCCTCCTCCCGATGCACCACATACGCTCGCCTACATGTTACACGGTGGCATTGGGGAATGCATCGCCTAATTTTTAATCGGCATTTAAGGGATTAATTATAGGCCGGACAAACTATCAAGATAAGTGCAAATTTTTGTTTTTAATTTTATATATGACAAGTCCATGGGGTCGCTGGTAATTATTAAACTTGTTTTTAACTTAATATTGTGAAATTAATTACAAAATACTTTGCGCAGAGTATGATATATATATAAGTGTATTATATCAATGCAAATTATAATTTTTTATTATATAAGAATGTATTTTATTTGTTCACACTTTCAGTAAATTAGTATTCTTTAAATTATCTTTTGTTTTTGGCTTTTTAATATACTTGCGTCCTTATGGAATTATCACGCCCCCCTGTGGGAGGCGCACCCCACAGTTTCATAAACACCGTTTTAAGAAATCCAAAATCATGAATTTTTAAAAAAAAAAAATTAAAATAGGATTTTTTTGTAAAAATACCAGGTATTTTTTTTATTTTCCATTCACTAGAAAAAAACATGTGTTTTAGTAAAAGCAGATACCATTGCTTTAAACAAGATGTCAAACTTTAAAATGCGTTTTACTCGAAATATGTTTCTTTTTGAAAAACTCAAACGGGAACTACGATTGCTGAAAAACTTTTGAAAATAAGTAGCTGAATTGTTTGTGACCCTTCTGTATAATAGAAGTATTTGACCGTCAGATTTATCAATCAGTGTCTTATTAAAAAATTCGCAGTCATTTATGTGAATATAATCGCTGTATTTTTTATACAATTTCATATAATAACTAAGATAATGAGCTCTAGTTTTTGTAAAAATTAAAACATCTCTTATCCTGAGAGTCAATCCAAAAATGAATGTAAAGTAACGGATCAAAATTGAAAAATTGAGAATTTGTTCATGAACTTTATATGCAGAGTGGCCCCATTTATATAATTTTTTTGTAAATTTTAACAATTTTTTCATATTTTAGTAACAGTAATTTCTGTTTCTCTTAATTTTTGCATTTTTTTAAAAAAATTGTACCAAATAAATCTAAACGACAAAAAATAAATGTCTATTTTTTTAAAAGTTGTCACAAGTAATTGGATACTTCATATAGTTTTTCAAACATTAATTCATTGTATACCGGTTAATTAAATAAATTTAAATAATAACCGGTTTTCGACACCAATTTAGATTCGTCTCTGTTGCTGTAACAATGTAACTGTTAAAGCAATGACAAAAGTTGGCACCGAAAACTGGTTTTTTAGCCAAACTAGCCAAACCGGATGTGCATTGTTACAACAATGCAGGCAATCATGCTCTTTTTTCAATTCCTACTATTAGTTCACTCTTTCCCACATATATAATTTGTTATTTTTCCTAGGTAGCTATAGTTACCTCCAAATTCTAATTTTAAATAAAATTACTGGTTTTCTTTTTTCAAAATTTTAATTAATTTAATGTTTTTTAAAGTCATATGTAATCTTAGTATCTCTAAGATAATGGTAGTATTTTAGAATTCTTAATTTATTATTTCTATTCATTTTATACTTTTGCTAAGTGCTACTTTTCAGCCATTCCTATGCTTTGAATTTGCATTTGTGTTTGAAATCTGACAATAACTTGTTTATTGTAATCAGATTTAGCACGGGCTCTGCATTTTGAATGCAATTTTTAGGTAAGTTACCTTTTTCTCATAATGGATTTAGACTTTCTATCTATTATTTTCAATAGGTTTTTGCTCACTATTATTAACAGAAAGAGGGAAGGTTGGCTGACCACAAAACATGTTCAAACCCACTTTAATACAAATTATTTTATACATATAATTTGTCCTAAGTCAGCAATGTTTATAATACTGTAGCATCTATGCTTTTATATATTTTTTTATATTTAACTTTATTTTTTTACTTTTTCATATTTCCATTTAAAATCTATTGTCTGGTTATCTTGTAATTTCAATTCTTTTCAGTTAGATCATGTTTATTCATCTCTCTTGTAGAGAAATTTTGACTATAATCGATATATATATATATATATAATATTATAGTTCAAATTTTCAATCGTTAATAAAATACTTTCTATTCATCCATTCAAAGTAGGAATTGACTTAAAATATTTTTAATATTACTTATTGTAGGACACATGAGTTAATCCAATGGATAGGTTTCAGAATACTCCACTAGAGGGCATTAAAAATCTTATTTCGATATTTTGTGGAGTTAGACGCATTCTGATAGCTAGGCTGACGATATATAAAGACAATTTATGAAAATTATTTTGAAAATAATTCACATGGAAGTTCATTTTACCTACCTCAAATCATTTTTATTATCTGCTACTTTGCAATATATTACATCGCCAGTAGAAAAATTACAAACATGATGCATGAGAATACCTTAGGGATTATTTTTGAATACCATTTAGTCTGAAGTAAATTCATTTTTCTGTTTACAAACGCGTCCACATATATCATAAACATGGGATTTGAATCAACAATTTGCATATAGTAATCAACATCGTTTATTCTTCTGGTAGGAGAAAAATAAATCTAGAAAATTCGTTTTGTAGAGTTTTAACATATACTGTTCGCATTTAGAATTTGAATTTTGTTTAAACTACCGAGAATGGTATTCTGAAGAGGAGGGATTGCAGAATAAAACATTTCTATAATTATTTTACTGACTTATTTTCTCCAAACTGGAAGATTTTTTTTTAAAGAAAAGGTCCTTGTGAATTTTTTTTCTGAGTGGGATATATTACCGTACTGCATTCCCGGAGAGAGTCTTAAAGTTTTCAAAACACTATCCGAATGGTTATATCAGTTGCTACGAGTAATTTTTTTAATGCCTCAAAAATTTACTGAAATAAAGTTTGTAACTGAAAAAAACACACTACATTATTTACAATCTTTGTCAAAAGGCGTGTTGTTTTAATAGTTGGATTCTTGAACAGTATGTAAAGGTAACACCAAAGGTTATGAAGATTTCAGTTCCTTTCCTATCCATTGTATACGGTGATTAGATTCAGGTGCTGTAGCCATAGCAAAACATTAACCACCAGATAAAACTAATCTCATTCCTTAAATCTACTTATTTAACGGTAAGAAAACTTTTCTGACTTGATTTCATTATTTACTCTTTATCTTTTAGAAATAAGAATTCATACAAACAGGATCGGAGATAATCCTCTAATGCAGTCACTCTAAATCGTTAATGCATCTGACTGCAATAATAATTTTTCTTTAGGAACAATGGTTGCAATAAGTTTTTGAACTTTTGACTAACATTGACTTTCGTTCCAGCGTCGACAACCATTCTAACCCTCAATTCACTTTACAAAGTAATTGTATATCACGTTTTTTCAATAAGAAGACGATGCAGGGAAGACTTACGATAACATCAAAGTAATTTCAAACAGCTAAAATTTAAGAAGGAAACCTCACCTTAATACTTGCTAAAAGTATACAACTTACAGATAATGTCAAATAAAAGTGAGAAATCCTATCCTATTCACTATGCAATTCGGTATTAATTATATCTAAGACTACATTTTTCAATGTTTTTTTGAAAAAAAAAAAAAGATTGCAGTTTCAAGGTTTTTATTCTCTATGATCCCCAAGCGAATTCATGTCAGATGTAGTAGATCAAATTGAAATGGGTTTCACTTTTAAATAGTGGAGTGGTGTGTTTGTTACTGAAACAAGGTACTATTTACAATCTCGGGAAATCTACTCTTTACACCATACGGCTCAAATCTACGTGGCCCATAAGTTATTGTACTGAGCTCTAATTCATACAATATCATTTTGAGCACAATTTCAAGTATTTTTAAATGCATTATGCTTTTCTATTTATTTTTGTAAAGATAAAATGTTTTTTTTTTCTAATATTGCATTGATTTATAATTGTTTGTTATGTATAACAGTTTGTAAATGAATATAGCAGTCCTTCTCTTTACAAATATTTATTTTACTTAGTCATAGAGTTTCACTAGAATATTATACAGAATTTAAGCCTAAAAAAATTATTTTAATGACAACGCATATTGACTATAAGTCTAATAATTCGTTCTCGATAACGCAAAATTTGAATGACGTTATCAAAAACTCAGGCGATGATATGCTAATTTAGATTAAGTGTTTATTATTCTAGCCTTAAGGATCATGAATTGATTAATGGATAGGTGCGTTGTTGTAAAAATTCTGTTTATTTATTTTTTTTATAATTTTTCTTTGGAAGAAGTTTTGGTGTTATCGAAAATTAAAAGTATTGACAACATGCCAAAAAAGAAATTCCTTTCCATCCTCGATAATAAATTTTATTTTAATTATGTCTTAGGCTTTAACAATATATCGTTATCTGTGTAAAAGTATCTTCAAACATTCTCAACATTATGTCCTTTAATAACGATGGAGATTGTTTTCAATAGAAAAATTAAGAGGTTTGAAATACGATGGTCTTATCTAAGATCAGACGTTGAAGTCCACCGAAATTTTGATATGGATAAAAAACATGATTCATTATGTTCGAAAAATGTAATTAAAATAAAAAATGTGTTAAGTAAATTTTAATGAACATTTTTCATTTAATGAGTTAAATTCATGAAGATCACATGATACACGTTATCACGTGTTTTTCATTAAATTTAGAGTTGAACATAGATTTATATGTATTTTTGTACTTATAAAATATTTTTATATTGAACTGTTTCTTAACCCTATAACTCCAATTAGAAGTAATGCGGTTCACTCCCCAATGCCACTGTTTTTCACATAGGTGCTCATATGCAGTGTATTGGAGGGGGAAAGAGAGGAACAAATGAGCAAATTTTCTCTGAAATAGGGGGGGGGGGGTAAATCCTTCACAAACACTGCCAGGGTCATTTTCTTGCATTCCAAGCCTTCAGAATAGTTATGCTGATAGCAGCGCAAAGAAAAGAATCGCCCTTTGGAAGGACGAATATATACGTCCGGAGCACTCAACGCACCTGTAGAGCAAAACGGATATATACGCCAGCGTAACATTAAGTTTTAAACGAAGTGCATTACTGTACAAATAAGCAAATTTTCTCTGCAATAAGCAAATCCTTCACAAACACAGTCAAGGCCGTTTTCTTATATTCCAAAACCTTCAGAATAATTTTACTGATAGCAGCGCAAAGAAAAGAGTCGCAGTTTGGAAGGACGAATATATACGTCTTGGGCACTCAACGCACCTGTTGAGCAAGACGGATATATACGCTTCTGGAACTTAAGGGATTAAACAAAGTGCATATGGTTTGTTTACCTATGTGCATTATTACTGTTAATTAGTATATACTTTTCAAAGAAAGTTTCTGTAAAAATTAAAAAATTGGCAAAAGCAAGCTGATAGAACTGATTGGCTGGGAACGTATGATTGCATTTATCATTTGACTATGACGTCATATAAATTTATAATTTATTTGCTGAAAACACATAATTACATTTATCATGTGACTACAACGTGTAGCCCATAAAGAAGCTATAAATAAAATTTCAGTAATACCTAAACATTTAAGTTGTATATGTATGCTAAGTAAATTTTAAAGAAAATTGTTCATTTAGAGGCTTAATTCAAGAGCGGCACATGATTAATGTAATCTTATGTTTTTCACTGATCCACATATGACATTTTACGAATTACAAAAAAAAAATTATTCGAGTTTTTCAACAAAGCGCATTATTTTTACCTATGTGCAACATTATTGTGAACTAATATATATTTTTAAGAGGACACAGTACATTTCAATTGACAAAATTCGGTCAAAAAATCAAATCTAATTATTTTAGCTTATATTATTTTTTATATACTTTACTACAAACTCACACAATTTGAAAGCTCTGAGTTTAAAAAACGCAGATTTGTAAAAACTTTTATGTTTATTTTTATCCATTTAAAGTTGGTATGAATTTTTCAGTCAAAACAATACTTATTTTTTTTAAAAAAAATATTGAATTTAGAATGTACAAACTTTTTAAGGAATTTCGCATAAGCATTCATAAAAATAAGTAATTTACGGATACTAATCATGTTATCTCAAAAATCATACCAACTTTTCTTACTCAGTCTGATGTACTGTAAATAAAATTTCATAAATGTACGTTATTTTTTACGCGGATTAGCATTTAAAAGCACTTCATAAGTTTGAAGTTTTTCTCTTAAAAAATTAAATGGTTAGCTTTTTAGGAAATTTCGAGAACAAAATCTTTACATCATACATACATACACATAGGAGGCAACCAAAAAAACTTATGAAAATAAATAAATTAAAAAAATTGTGTAAATCGTACCATGCAGTTAATCGTTAAACAGCAAGATGTTAGCACTGATTGACTGAACTCAGAATTGCATTTATCGTGTGATTATGACGTCATATACAGCCCATAAACAATAAATTAGACTGTGTGTGTGAGTAATACTTAAACATTTTAAGTTCAAATTTCCCCTTTACATAACCAAGAATGATTAAATGTTGTATAATGATCATTTAACTAGAAATTACAATATCCGGAATAACTTAAGAATATCATCTCTTAGCGTTAAAGAATGGAACCCGAATTAGGAATATTTTTTTTCAAATATATGTACAACAACATTAATATTACATTTTGTCTTCGCCATTCTACAGAGATAACTTCTTTTATCCGAGTTGACCCCTTTTTTCTGATACAAAATGTATTACCTTTTTTCTCTTATACCGTAATGAGCTACCTATTTACATGTCAAATGGAAAAATTAATTATCCATGGAATATTTTGAAATTTTAAAACCTTACACTATAAGAGCACTTGTATAAACTAAAATGTTAAAATTTTTATGAAACATTTTTCTGTCCGAAAACGTTTTCCTTGTTTAATTCAAGCTTTCGTACATTTGGCGGAAACAACCGTAAATGTAAATTTACTTTTCTTTTATTTTCTCAGACATAATAATCTCTATTGTACATCTTATAGACAAGTATACCGTTTTAAGACTAGGAAATTAAATGCAAAAAAATGTTACATTTTATGAATATTACTTTATTTTAAAAATAAATAGAACACAAATTGTAAGTATCAATAAGTTGGTTGCAAACAAGTATATGAATTAAGATTATCGTGTTTCCTTAAATTTCTTTTTTGAAACGAAACATTAATTCGATAACCAGTGTTCTGCGTAAGTTCGTGTACCGTGTTTTACTTTAATGCTAGATTTATTCAGTTCCAAATTTATAAGTTTTGACTTTTTAAATTTTTATGTGAATAGTCATTAAAATATTTTGAATATAATTATTAATATAACATTGAAAACTATTTTTTATTCTCAAAGGTTTTATAAGTTCACACACTTTTTTTTTTATTTCATTCCAACAAAATGGTTTCAAAAATTAAGATTATCTGAATTATCAACATACGCTTATGTAATTCTAATATATAAACCAAACTAAAGTTTGTTAAGAGCCGTACTTACTGTTCATTTAAGAAAGTAGGATAATATTTTTATCCAAAATTAATGAGAAAACAACATGGGATTAAATAGCAATCCCAAAAACAATTCGCAAAATGTTTGTGACATTCAAACAAAAAAAAAAGAACAAAAACCAAAAAGAGTAGAAAAAAAAGGAACACAGCTAATTAAAAAAAAAAGATTACCAGGAGTTTTAAGAAAAAAATGATAATTGTTAATGAGCATAAAAGTTAAGATATTCTTTTGAATGGCTTAAAAAATGTTGTATTTATCTATTTCATTTTTTAAGGGTACATGGTAACCTTTCATCCATAAAAATCGATGGTTGAAGAATGATTAAAAAATCATGTAAGGAGTTTTCGGCGAAAACAAAAGGCCGAACGTTCATGTGGGGATTATGTGCAAAAGAATTAAATGTTATTGTTAAAATAATTACCGGGGATATCCCGCGAAGAACACCCAAACTCTATACAGCTAGATTCCTCGTTGGAATTACATGAAAAAATGCCACAAACTACTGTATCTATACAATCTATGGTTAACGAGAAAAGGACGGTAAATGATGTTGAATGAATGATGGTTTATGTTGGGGCTCCAGCATATGTATGTGCTCCTGAATATGGCCCAGCAATTAGATATAACAAAAAGATCCAGTTCTATGACCACTACGATTGCTAGTTCTCACACCTTTAGAATCTTTTCCCTATATTGCAATCTCAAGGAATTAATGTACCGAGATGAAGTAATTACACAAACGGACTGAATTGAATGTCTACATGCTGATTATATTTCGGTAGAAACGGCGCTGTGTGTGTGTGCTAAGACAGGTGACAACATGCATACCACTGCGGGCTAAAGTATGCCGCGATATGCACGGTGGACATTTTGAACATCTGATTTTTTTAAAAAAATATTTTGCAAATACAGTTGTTAATGTTCCTAATATTTTTTTCCCTTCCACCAGCATACTTTGTTCCTCGTGTTTTTCTCGAAAACTATAGATCGAACAGATACTATTATTTGAGCATTTTTTGTGTATTGCTAACAAGGTATCTAGCTGTGCAGAGTTTTGACGCTATTTTGTTTTGATGCACCCTTTAGAAAACTAAATCTTAAAGCTTAATTTTCTTAGTTTCCAATTTTCGCACTTCATCTCAAGATTAAATAAATTATAATTTTAAAAAACTTTAGAACACGCTTTTATACTGAATCGAACTAAAAAGTAAAAAAATAATTCTTAATATAAGAATAAAATGATGAACGAGAAAATTAATGTCACTGGGGGAAAAGCGTGGGGTGTTCTATAAATATATCAATTGTTATAGTTTCTAACTTCTTTCCATTCCGAAATTGCACCCCACGCTTTTCCCCCAATGACATTAATTTTCTCGTTCATCATTTTATTCTTATATTAAGAATTATTTTTTTACTTTTTAGTTCGATTCAGTATAAAAGCGTGTTCTTAAGTTTTTTAAAATTATGATTTATTTTTCATTTTTTAGTTCGATCTACAATAAAAGCGTGTTTTTTAGTTTTTTAAACTGTCATTTATTCATTGTTGAATTTATCCTTGAGTTTGATATTTGGAGCCAGAATTACGTGGCTGCTGGAATAAGTCTTGCTCTTCAATGGATTTTAGTTAAAGGGCCTAAAGTGTATTTATTCTCTCTGTTTACGGGGCATCGGATGAGTCTCGTATCGCTATATTAGATTCCGTCTCAAAAGAACAGGTCAAACAAATAAAATGAGTGGTAAGAAGAAAAAAGTTCGAATTAAAAAAAATTTTAATGTACCATGTTTTTATAACGGACTAAAAATTATGAAATTCCTCCTTTTCGTTTTTTTTTCTTCTTTTTCACATTTTCATGTATTGTTATCCACTTCTGAGATATGGTCCAAATTTCAAGACTCTAGCTCATCGGAAAGTCGCACAGTTTAAAATCAATTACAAAATTCCACCCGGACAGACATTAAAGAAATGGAGTTGATAAAAACATGGTAATATTAAGTGTCAATCGTATTCTCCCATTTTAAACGTATTGCTGTAATGTTAATTCGTATCATCACTTCTAAACGTATTGCTTTATAAAAATAAAAAAAATATTTAGAAGTTAGAACATAAACTATTTTTTTGACATCACAAGCCTATTTTTTATTTTCATTTTCAGAAAATGTTTATATTATAGTAATAATTTGATAACATACACCCACCCTCCACTTTCTCACATACAGAATACTTTTTTTTTTATTGTTTTATTTTTATAAACCACAAGTGTATTTTATACTGCATATAATTAGCTTTAAATTCAAAACACTCGCTTCTGGGTTACACCTTTTTCTTTTAGTCGCTAAATCTGGAAATGGTATATGAAATTAGTCACCAAATCTGAAAATGGTATATCGAATTAGTCGCCAAATCTGAAAATTGTAAGTGCAATAAGTTGCCAAATCTGGAAGGGGTATATGGAATTGTCACCAAATCAGATTATCGTGATTCCTGACGATCCTGATGAGGACAATGGAACAAAATTATGAAATTATTGTATTGTCGTCGGTCCTTGACAAGTGTGCAAAATTTCGAATTAATCTGACGTTTTTAAGTGGTTGAAAATCGAGTTCCAAGATTCCGTTACATGCAAGTGAAACTTATAAAAGCGTGTTATAAAAGAATTCGAATACAAATTTCTTAAAAGTGTAATAAGCATATTGTACATGCAGATTTTCATTCAGCTACTCCGATTAATCGCTACTCGATTGATAAGTTTTTATCCCAAATTAAAAGCCATGTATTGACATCAAAATCTAATTTCTTATTCAGATTGATCAACTAACGCATACAATTAGACACCAGAATAAGTTTTCTTCGTTAACAAACACTGCTAGATGCACAAAAAAATCATGAAAAAATGTAAAATATATCAAATTTAAATTTATTAATGAAGTAACACAACTACAAAGAAAAATGATAAAAATTCTGTGAGGTGAGAAATATTTTGGGTATCAGTTATAATGTTCTGCTATAAGTTATGTATAAATGCATCTGAGGAGGGTAGGGCTCGATACCTTCCGATTCATAAGCACGTAACATAACACTAGATTAAAATGATCACTTCAGTCCGGGGGCTGTTATTGACCTTTTATATAAGAACCACTATACACTCCCCCACCAATGAGTCGGTGGATAGGCGAATGGACGATATATTTGTTAAGGCGAGAGTTTGAGTTGTTCCTGTTGCGTCTAGTGTGTTTGACAGCTTTGATTGCTGCATAAAGTGTGTCTGACGGATTTGTTTGCTGCGTGAAGTATGTATGTCGCTTTTTGATTGCTCTTGCGGCTTGTAGGTGGCTCCCCAAAGTCTGTGCAATTGTTGCGTTTTTCTTAGTTCAGAGTGAAGATCACCAATGAGGAGGGTAAAACTCGGTACCTTCAGATTCGTAAGCACGTAACATACCACTAGACCAAAATGATCTCTTCTTTCCGGAGGTTTTTACTGACGTATATAGGAACTGCTATACATAATTTGTACACGTGCATTATAAAAATATTTAGTATATGTGTGTATGCATACTAGAAATAAATTGGTCTCTACTTGGGGGCTTTTGTTACTTGCATTAGGACATTTTGTATTGAGAATATTTTCTTTGGATGTTGCAGTCATTGAAAGATGAAAGATATTAGTTTATAAAATCCACATTTGTTCAACACGAACATAAAACGTGCTACGAAAACACAGCAGAACAACCAACGACAACACACAGCACACACATATGCATACATAATAGTATTACATATAAGCATTCTCTCTTTCAACAAATCCATACGAAGGAGGAAGTGAGCACATTCAAATCTTCAAAAATACTAGAGCCCCCTTTTCAAATTCCAAGTCCAGAAATCTGTCTTTGCTCCTTTGTCTGTAGGCCTTAGCTAAGCATAATAGAACGGCATTCACGCCTTGGATAACCCTTCCAGAGATTACTCTTCCTACGTATTTCACCCGTTCTGCCCAGGTACATCAACTCGCTAGCAATTAACGAACTTTAAGGTGATGTCCTCCTCCATCAGGCGGCCGCGGTGCCCGAGTGGTCTAGGCATCGGATCATGACTAGCTTGTCATGAGTTCGATCCTAGTACCACTGAAGATCCGCAGTGTAGGGAGCGATGCACGTTAAATCTGTTGAGAGCTCGAACGTCCTCCCGTTGGTGTGGTGTGGTCCCAGGGGGTGCCAGCTCAGATGTCGTCCCCGTCACTTGACCATGGTTCAAAATTACGCGGACCGTCGCCAAAAAAGCCCTCGTGTTGCTAATCAGTGCGACGTTAATATTCTCTCACTCACCTCCTCCATCAGATACCATCACATCTTAACATTAGAGGTAATGAGATCGCTGATAGACTGGTCAAAGAGGGTAGAGAAAATGAAACGGCTGCTGGCACTTCGCTCAATTATCAACAGTACTCTGATGCAAGCTTTAAACTAAACTTAATATGATGTCATATTCCACTTACGCATCAATGGTACACGGGAACATCTTCTGGCTCTCTGCTGGAAATCAACTGGGACCGTGGTTCCCAGACTGCTCAGGCTAGACTATCAAGTAGCCACTTGAAATGTCCTTCCTTTCCACATCGTATCCGGTTAATTGGAAGTGGATTCCCTCCCACGTAGATCCAGAGAGAAATGAGATTGCGGGCACTTTGACCAGGCTGGCGCTTACGAAGCCCCAGAGCCGTCAGTACTCTTCACCTTTTTGGAGAGTTTTTTCAAAAATTAAACACTAGAATAAGACCCCCTAGAGTCCCATTGGTGTCAATGTTCTCATCCTGGAGGCTCCTTGGCCTCACGTTTTTAATAGACAGGAACAATTTTAGCCCGCTTTCGAAGTGGTTACCTGAACTCAATGAATGTTCCGAAGGATCCAAGAGCATTGAAATGTGTACCAACTATTCTTCTGAGCCGACCTCGCCTGCTCACATCCTCTAATATCTAGATCTCACCAAGTAGGATTAACTGACCATCCCTTGCTGGTGTTGAATTTTTTGAAAAGTGTACGGACGTCATGAACATGGTCCAGCACTGCTGGCCAATGGAAGCGTGCAACAACGTCCTACCTTTGAAAGTGGCCGAAAAATCCACCCCACTTGTAAGAAATGCTGTGGCCATTCAGCTTCATCGGATCACATTTTGAAATGCATCAAACTTTCTAAGGGGGGCTTAACATTCGATCCCTTTGTTACAAAAATTTTTGGTGGTCAACAACCTTCTGGAGCTGACCACCAAACCTGACCTCGAATGATCTGACTTTTTCTGGTCAGATCATTCGAGGATGAGAAACAACAACATTCTCTCTTTTCTCTGGGGACCTCAGTTTTTATAGGTTTTTCCAACCGGATGCTTTTAAAATCATATGATTTTCGGCAAAGACTTTTTCAATTTATCTGAATATGTGGGTGAGCCAAGATTGAATCAGCTTGTTCAAAAAACGCTAATGTATCAGTTTTTTGAGAGGTAAAGTTGTGATTATTTCCTGTTAGGCAGGTAAACAAAAATTAACTTTCACTTGAAGTCTTGAGGATTCTAGAAAATTATGAAATAAAACTCCCCCAGAGGAAACTTAAGTGAATTATTGTATACATAATTGTATACATAATGTAAGCAAACAAAATATTTATATAGCTGTTTTTTGTAATTAGATTGATAATTTAAAAACGTATAAAAATATAAATTTAAACTATTTTTAATTTCCTTTTACGTTTAAGAATCAGCCTCTCATAATTAACCCATACCTATGCATGCGTTTAAAATTGTTTTTTAAAAAAAATCCCATAAAGTGAATGTATGCAAAATTAATAAATTATTCATTTGACGTTTAATTAGTTTTGATTTGCAGAAACCTATAACATGAAAAATAATTAAGTTCTCCAACCTAATCAAAGTTTCAGTTTGTAAAATAATTTTGATTTAGAAAAACTTCAGACCTCTCTCTTATGTATGTTACAAAATTTACCTAATTAGTGTATTTTCTTTTGATTCGAGTTTCTTTTTTTCCCCTCCCTTTGATAAGATGGTACGAACGAGTTCAAATTAGATTTTACTTTTTCCCTCTGAGATGAGTGTTATTAGTCGGTAGTTTTAATGTGTTTCATAAACTAAATAAAACATTTCTTATCGTTTTCCACTGATACGAAAGTTTTAATGAAATTCTCGCTGGTTAATTACTTTTTCCATGACTGTTAATGAAATGCTTCTAAAAAGTAGTTGGAATCGCGTAAAAATGGATGCCACCGGATATAATTACGTTATTTTCCTTGTTTGGCTTAAACACTGGTGTTCCATGATGGTTTGCATTGTTTGAGAATTTCTTTAAAATTAGGCGGCATGGGTTGTAAATTGAAAATAGAAGATAATATTCCAAGTAACAATGGAAATGTTTACCTTTCATAAAAGTTTTGATGATAATCATTAAACTCGGCATTTAATAAACCGACTTTGTACACATTATGAATACCGAAAAAATTATTTTAATAAAGACAATTGAAATAACGTTATGCATTCTAGTTAAACGTAGTAATTCACAATGTGATTTTTCAAACAGTTGTTGCAAATTATATTAAAGGTCATTTTCAACGTTTAAAGAAGTTTTGTTTAATTAGAATCAATGCCTAAAGGAAAAGCATACATATTTGTTCTTATATTTATTTCTTTTGCCATTTTCGCGAAGTAAATATTTTTTGAAAAATAATTTTTAGATCTTTGCAAATAATTACTTAATAACATTTAAGCTTTATAACATTTTGCTTAATAACATTTAAGCTTTAAAACGAACGTAACATGTTATTTATAGTATTGAATATTTCCATTTATATATCTTAACGATTTTTCATTTGGTTGTGAAATTATTATTGGACTCATTATTTTGAAAGAAAAGAATAAAGGATTTAAAATGCATTTTGTAATACAGCAAGAATCGTTTATAATTTAACACAGGGGTGGGCAGCCTTTTCCAGAGTACGTGCTACTTCTGATATTTTTAAGGTGTTGTGGTCCTCCCAGTCGTGTAGGTCAGGTCATTCTAAAATAAAACTGTGTTTTCTTCTTTAACACTTGTTTTTGATATTGTACCCTTCTTTTTAAAATATGACATATTACTATTTTTATTGCAAAAAGTTAACACAAAATTGCCAAGCCGAATATTTGAACAACTATGAGCGACTTGTAGACTCTATTGCATGAACTTATTGAATGCAGTGAGCAGAAGGCATGCTTCAACTGATAAATCTGGAACCAACAGACGTATTTAGTACATTTATTTTCTGCCGATTCCCGCGCTATCGCGGGACATGGCTTTAACGCAAGAACTCACTCCCGTGGAAGCGCGGGGTGTGGGATCATTCTCAAAAGTCAATCCTCTGCCGTCTAGGGGAAAGAGCTGATTATCAACATTTCTTCTATCCTTAGGTCGGAGTGTGGGGAAAGATTCCTTTCTAGGGCTGGCATCAGATGGATCGCTTTTTCGTCCTGCAGCGGCAGTGAACTTATTAAGCATCATCGTTCGCTTCCAGTAAATGTACATGTGTCGTCTACATACTTATGGAATTTTCTTAAGTTAACACAATTGCATCGTATGTGATAAGCCTATTTACTAGTGTATCTTACGTCAGGTGTTTCATAAATATTTTTCTTTTGGTATGCACATCTTGGGTCTTGGTAAAGACGGTCACACGAAAATGTTTTGGGTGTTCACCTGTCGATAAAGATCGACTTAATGTCCATCTCTGCATTAAGACAACTTGAAACTACTTCAAGCTACTCTTTGCAAACATTTAATTCCATTTATTAGTACTATCTTGTATATTATCCTTTTATAGTGTTATCACTTATAAATATTAACATTTAATCACGATAACAATGTTTTGGTTATAATTGTTATTATAAATAGTCTCTAAGTTTAAAGCGTTGTATTAGACTTTATTTTCAAATGATATAATTACGATTATTTTTATAAATATATGTATGCATTTATATGTGTGGGTATAACAACACAACTTTTGATCTTAGTTTAAATTATTATGTATTATTTTTTGTGTGCGTCAATTAAGAATATCTTTATCGTTTTCACGCTAAACGTGAGAAAATCTTTGAAAAAGCATGCATTTCTTAGAAATTAAATTGCGCCAAAAGTTTCCCCTAAATTACTTGCATATATCTTCTACAAGTTACTATTTCCCTTTTTTTAACCACGTTATTATAGAATCCCTATTATCTTCCTTGTCTTTCCCAATATGAAAGTATGTAGGGATTCTTCCGTCTCTTTCAAGATCAGTACTTGTTGCAAAAGAACATATAATGACCACTCTCTGCTACATTTAAAAAACTTTAATAACATCATTTTCTGTATAAGACTATTGGGTTTTGCTGTCAGGACTATTTACAAAATGTGTTTGTATGTGAGCTAGAGATAAGAAAGAAAAGAGAAGGAGAGAGAGAAGAGAAAAAGGTAAAAAGGGAGTAAAGGGGTAAACAGAAAGATAAAAAGGAGACAGATAAGAGAGGGAGAGTAAGGGAGAGAATTTAGAAGCATGCTGAAAGGGTATGTTATTCATTTTATGACATTTTAAAACTGTTGTGATGAATTAAAAAATGTATAGTATGATAATTTCTCCGTTTCGTTAAAATTTTACTTTTCCCATTCTTTTTTTTTAATTTAATAACGTTCCTCGAAAGAAAACAATGTAAACTCTTTTTCTAATTAGAGTAACAAATAATTTGAACTTTAAATTTTTAAAATAATTCGTTCTAACTAGCAGGCAGACAGAACAATGCAAACACGTCCAGACCACTTAATTATTCCACATTCTTTGAAAAATATTCTTTGCTCATCCTACTTCGGATAAAATGTGGGATAAAAAAATCAGATTAAATTGAATTTATTTCAAAAAACGTTTAGCACTTATCATTAATTGCAGATGTCACTGCTGTTTTTCATTCCATTCTTTTTTCGCAGGAAAACAATTTTTCCCTCCAATTCCACCACAATCCCCTAAGTAGTGATAAGTGAGCTTAATTAGGGATGAAATGTGTTTAATATAAGCGCCTAATTATTATCAAGAGAAAAGTAATTAAAAAATAATTATTCATCGGCACTGGTGTATTCCTAGATCTATCGGATAACGAAAACAGAGTGGATTCTGGAAATTTTCTCTCTAGAAATTTGATAATATTTATTTTAATTTAAATATTGATATGTTCAGAATGCGGTTATAAGTTATTTTGAAATTTTATTTTTGATCTAAGCAAATATTTATTAATGTTAGAAATATTTTTTCTAAGAAGCATTATCAGTCGATAACGAAACATTCATGTCTATAAATTTGTGCATTAAATGTGACTTAATTACACAAATTTTAGTGGCAATAAATCTCTGTGAATTATATGGTGTTGTATTTTTTAAGAAAAGTATTTTATTTAGCAACAAAAAGTTTAAGCGATTAGAATATAATTCTAATGAACGAAAAAAATGAAAACGCCAGTATCCTTCTCCATTGATAAATAGTACATCACTGTGCACTTTACTTTTTGTTACATTTTGCTTATTACATGTATCAAATGTGAATATCTTTGTATCAAATATTTTGATAATACTAAAGTTTGGATTGACCCACAAAATCAGAATGTATTTAATTAGATTATAACTTAATAAATTATATCTTAAGTCAAGATTTTGTTAATAGAAGGCTGAAGATAAATATTGTAATCTAATTATAAATAAATTAAAGCTATTAGTTACAGTTTATATGCAATTATATCGTATGCTCTTTTTTACTGCCAATTCATTAAGATATGTTTTGTTTTGTAAATAAATTAAGAATGTTAATTATATAAATTCATCACACACACACATCATTAATTGTCATTTCAATCAAGAACTTCTTAAAAAGAAAATTCACAATATTCATCGTATATTAAATAAAGGAAAAATGCCTTCTGAAAATTTATACATTTTGTAATGCAAGCAACTATTCACAATGCCTCTTTATAAAAAAAAACGTTTATAAAGACGTTTTGAATTTTCATTTTTGTTCCTCTAGCATTTTCAAGTGGTTTCTTCAAAAATAAATTATTATTGTTTAAAAATATTTGTTTTCCCTAAAAAAATGAAATAAGTTTATATAAACATAAATATTTGGCCAAGGCAAAATAAATAATTTTATGAATTTCTATGGACCTATTGAAAAGTATTTAGCCAATTTATACAAATATACACTACTGAATTTTTTAATTCAATACAATTATAATACATTTTAAAGCAAAATTTTTAAAATTGCTTTATAATTATTTACTTAAGAAATCCCCCAATTGAATTAAATATTCGTTTTTTTTTAAAATTATGTAATTAAATACTGAATTTTAAATTCTAATAAAGTATGTGATTCCATCTGGAATGTAATTTTAAACAAGTATGTTCAAGTTTAATGCATTTAATTTTGAATTTATATTTTAATATGGATGCTTTTCTTTAAGTATTACAATTCTCTGTAGACTTTATTGTTTCTATAAAATATACATAATTTAGCTGCCTTGTGAAATGTTTTATTTGATAAACGAACATTTGCTTGATGAATTATTCATTATATTTAAATGTAAATTAAGTTGATTACGTGTAGATAAAGTCAACATATGCATATATATTTGCGTTCCCTTCAGAATTTTGATATTATGCATGTTGTAACGAAGATTTTTCTCAATACATGATGTTTTTAATTATATTATCCATATCTAATTTATATAATTAAATGGTGATTATATTTTCAAAAGTTATTTAAAATAGTGTAATTTTTAAATGAAAGGTAGTCTTGTTTGGATGGGAAAAAATAATTCAGAATCATAGAAATGGTATTTAACATCCTTCCATTCAAATCTTTCAAGAAACTTTTATTCTGAAACAGTTTACTACTAAATATAAATTTTATGATTTTTTGCTTTTTTAGAAACTTTTTTGAAAAGAATTTCATTTCTAAAATAATGTTTCTTATAGACTTGCTGAAAGGTTTGGAGTCTTGAATGTTTTGATTATTATTAGTATAATTTGTTGAATAATTAAATAAGAAAATTTTGGAAGTGATATAAAGGATTTTATACAATACAAAATTATTTTTCCTTGTCAAAAATTGAGAATCTATTTTTCTTCATATGAGTGTCAGGCTTTTCCCTCTCTTTTTGAATAATTTCTCTTAAGGCATCCTTTAAACCAAATAATTCAACTATATACTGCTTCCTTGGGAATTCCATTGCATTCAAATGTATTACCCCTACGTAAGAAATATATAAAAAAAATATAATCTTATCTTAATCTTATTAACACTCAAAGACTATTGTTTCCTCCAGAATAGTATAAGAGCTCGTATTTGTGAAAAATAGTGATCTCATATTGTAGCAAGCATGGACTGCGTTTCAAGCAAACCCATAAACAAGCACATTCACAAATGCATACATGAAATAATTAAAGTTAATGTAAAGATTTAATACTTTATATTTATCTTTTCATTTCTTGAAGGCTTTAAAATCTATAATATTCTTGAGTTTCCCAGTACTTCACGTAATAATTACATCAGGAATTATATACTTCTGTTTGGCATCATTTTGTATAAATAGTACAATGTTTTGGAAGATTTAAGCTGGTTGGTGAACGGCCCTGTAAACTGTTCGTGTGAGAGTCTTGTATAAGGCAGTTTTATGTGCGTGTTTCTTAATATGCCGTACATAAAATAATAAAGTAAGATTTATCAAACACCAAGCTTTCTCGTCCAGTTTTGCACGATTGTACCATAAGTATCTTAGTTAACAAAATGCAAATCTTCCAAGAAGCATAGAATAAATGACAGGATTTTACTGCTGATGGAATCCGTTTTTTCTTTGTATGTACCGGCTTTTTTTTCTACAGCAAGAATATCGTTTCATCTCTTGTGGTTCTTTGTTCCCAATGAAAAAGTGATACAAGATCAACAAAATTCAAATGTGCAAAAAACCTGTGAAAATTTTTTCCTTGCATCAAAAATGGGGAAATAAGCTAAGCCAAAATGAATATTAAAATCTAGATTAGATTCCAGAAGGGAAGTGGTACTATATTTCTTAAAATTATCTTTATATTATAAGTGATGACTAACAAAAAAAATTTCATTTATTATGGGTAATATTTAAAATATGTGAAAATTATTATAATTTCTTTAAAAATATTGTATCTCTAAAATATTTGGAAGTGGGAATTTGTTTCATAAGAAACTTTAAATTTGAAGTTTAAAATGTTTTCAAATGATGCCAACCGGAATTATATAAAGCTTAATTTAATTATTGCACAAAGTCCGGTTGTGGGCTCAATACTATTATAGATTAAAAATCCCTCAAGAGAAGATTAACGGAAATTATTCCACATATACAAAAAGATAAGTTTTTCAAATACAGTCTTGGATGTTTCTTTTTATTATGATAAAACTTCAGTACAATTTATTTTTGATGCTTCCTGTATGATTGTACTGAGTCTTATGCCGCTTGTATGAGTAGAGAAAGTTAAGAAAAGAAAAATTCCCCTAATGAGTTTAAGGTTTTTATAATTTTTTGAATAAAGAAAGAATTTTAAATTTTCTTTATTTGCTCTGACAAAGGAATAAGCAGCAGAAAAAGAAGCTAACACTTGATAAGCTACGAGAAAGATGTTAGGAAGGAATTTGGCTGAGTGTCAAAAAATAACTTATAAGGTAATGTGGATTCACACACATAACAAAAAAAATATTGTATATAATTTTACCCCGATTTTACGAATTAATCGAGACCGGACATTTTGTTCGTTAATTCGGGTTTATTTGTTATATCAGGGTCCAAATAAAATGTCATTTTTTTGCAATTACCTTTTGGAAATTCTATCAGAAATTACACAAATAATATCCTATGGTTAGAAATTATACACTTTTTATTGAATAAATAAAAATATTGTTAGTCATTTATTTCGCACCAGTTAAGTTATCAAACTATCCTAAAACTGTGAATTTTGCCAAAAATTGACAGATTTTTTTGATTTTATTTTAAGGGCCATCTTATTAGCTTTATAAAAATACCAAGTTTATCATTTTCCGTTTACTAGAACAAAAACTACAAGTGTTTTAGTAAAAGCAAAAGCCATTACTTTAAGCAAGATGTCCTACTTTAAAACGCGTTTTACACGAAATGTGATTTTTGAAAATAATCAAACGGGTTCAGCGAGTTCTGTACAATAGTAAAATTGTTTTAACCTTCAGATTTATCAATCACTGTTTTATTACACAATTTACAATCCCTTACGTGAATATAATCACTGTCTTTTTAAGCATTTTCATATAGTAACCGAGATAAAGTGCTCTAATTTTCATAAAAAAGAAAATATCTCTTATCCTAAATGTCATTTCAAAATTTAATAATGTAGCAACACATTATATTGAAAAAATTGAAAATGTGTTTATAAACATTTGGTACAGAATGGGCCCCATTTATGCTATTTTTTGTCAATTTTTACCTATTTGATCCCATTTTAGTAATAATAATTTCTTTTTCTGTTAATTTTAGCAAATTTTTCTTACAATGCACTAAACAAATCTTAAAATAACAAAAAAAATCCCCATATCTCCTTTTTTATTTAAAAAAAAAGTTGTCGCAACCAGTCGAATACCTTAATTGGAAATTTTAAATATACTGACTAATAGATGTTTGAAAATGTTTTTGATTACCGACTCGAAAGAGTTGTTTTTGATTTTATGCAGGGGAGAAAATACTGCAAAATTTATATTTTGCTATATAAGAGAAGTATATTTTCACGTTTCCCAAACAATGTAAAATTAGAAAATTGAGCTCGATAGGAGTTTCATTATCATTAAAATCTGAAAATATCTCCTACATTATGAATTCGGATGACATATGAAACGAATTTCCTGTCCTACTCAAGACTCATACGATAGGTTATACTCGTGACTCATCTACACCTGTAAAACGATGTCTGTATGACACTTGTATGATCTTCTCCCTTACCCTTTGAAATTTTCTGCTTATAAAAAAAGTCTTCTGTTCAGGACAAAAAGGTTATGTTATTTGAAAAAAATCCAGTTTTTTCCAATACAAACTAATAAAGCTGCTTAAATAATTCGTTGATTCGGGGCTTATTATTCATTAAATAGGGGTTTCTTAACTTCATTTTAATCGGTGTGTGTATGGGGGGGGGAGGAGAATCATTAAATCGAAAAAATCGTGAAGTAGTGGTTCTTTTTATATTGGTTCCGAATTTATATACATACCAATGGACATTTTTTATTGCAAAGAGTAAAACCTCGACTTACGCTGTACCGACGTACACTACTCAAACTTACGCGATTTCATACCTCGTCTTCCCCCCCCCCCCCATTACTGAAACCCAGGTGAACTCAGTGGCAGAAACTGATGACATTGGAAATTTGATTGAAGAAGTTGTCGATCTCCCCAGTCAAATAAATTTTGAAGTGGATAGTGACGACATTGAAGAACTGCGGGATTCCCACAACCAGGAGCTAGCAATTGATAAGATCATAGAAATGCAAGCGCAAGACATTGCAGAACTAGAGTGTTTAGACCCAGTTTCATCAGAAGATCGAATAATGGTTGACAATTTGACAGAATGTCTCAGTTTAATTGAAAACAGAGTTACAAATTTTGGAAAATACACATACCACAACAAAGGGAATATTTTTTAAACAAAACAAGGAATAAAAAAATTTATTAGCATTCTACAAGGAAATTTTGCTTTAGAAAAAAAAAAGTTTTTGAGCTGGAAGACTACATGTTAAATTTTATTAAACCTTCCACATCAAAATAAATTCTGTATTTCGGTTACCTAAGATTTCATTAAACCTTTTTTTTTTGTTCTAAATTGTTATTTCCTTTTGTCTCCGGTCCCGATTAAAAGTAATTTATATGTATTTATATGTGAAACTATACCTCGACTCACGCGAATTCGACTTCTGTGGTTATTACTCAGTTCCACCTATCGTGTAAGATCAGGGTATTGCTATACATACAAACACACATAAATTATACATATACTAGCTGATATGCCTGTTCTTAGCACGAGGGAATTGAAACATTAAGCAATACAGATTAAGAATTAAAGAAATTTTTAATTAGTTAATTTTACGTTAATCAAATTAAACAGAAAAAAGGCTTTTTGCATATCTCAGCTGAAAAGAAAAACCATATTTGTTAAATTTAATCGGAAGGTCTAATAGCTGATAAAGATGAATTTTTAAATCTATAACGCCCCCCGTAACTCTCTTGTTGGTTGATTTTTTAAAACACTTTCCTAAGCTAATTTCTGCTAAACAAAAGTAACACATTGTTGCAAATTTTGTTTAATGAACGCTTAAAATAGTGTAAATCTATATCTGGATGTGTAATACATTAATACTACTTTCTGTTGTATTTCTTTTATGTTAAAATTATAATATTCGCAAACAACATCATTCCACGCATTATAATGGCGATTAAATGTAAACATAGTGAAATGTTGGTGATAGAGTCATGTTGCCGTCATTTTTTGGTGACCATGTTGGCAACTTGGCGATTGATTGATTGAACGGTGCAGAAGCTGATTTGCTGTAGCGCCATCCGGTGGTGAACTTCAACAAAAAGGATGACACCCAAATACATTCTCCACAAAAAAATACATATATATGCCAATTTTTATAGTGATCAGTTGAACGGTGTTGGAGTGAAGAGATTTCATATATACAAACATCCTTTTATTTATAGATAGATATACAAATACAAACACTCGCACGCGTGTTTGTATGTGTGCTCACCGAAATGCGATTTTAAATTTAATTAAGATTTAGGGGAGCCTACGCTCTGAAACATATACAAATTATCACAACACAGAAATTCCAACATCCATCCCCGAACTCATCTATTCTAGATTCCAATGCATATGGAATTCCATTCCTTAGGCAAATGTGTCACATAATTCAATTCGATTCCATCATTAGTCCTTAGAAAAGACAAGATAAGTGCGAGTCAATTTAATTTCTGCAAGAGAAATTCTACCCTCGGTCGCCATCATTTACTTTGGGCGTGGCTTTCGTACTTGGCTTTGAAGATCTACGTACGATTGAATTATAGAGAATGAGTCGTATTACCCGTAATTTTGCAAAATGATGAATAGGGTTTCCGGACAAATAGCGTTTAATTTTTCCTAAAAGTTAGTCTTCTGAAACAATAATTTAGAGCTAAAATTGAAAAATATTGCAGTGGAATTTATTTAATTTATGGAATTAATACATAAATCTTTTTTTGTGGAACTGATTTTCCTTTAGGAATGTTTTCACTTGGGAAAAATTAAGCGATGAATTTGAAATTTATCTTTCATGTATAGAGCAATAATTTATTTATTATACTGTACTTACCATAGGGATTGTGGAATTATACTGATTTTCTTAAAAATTTATTGTTTTGACTTATTACTCTAATAAAACAGTGTATTTATTTCTAGAATAACACCTACAAGAAGAACTTATATATCAGTCATATTATAGAGTCTTATAAACTTTAGGGAAATACTTATATCTATAAACTTGTTAAAAAAAACATTTGTTAGAAATCTAATGAGTCTGTCACATTTAATAAGGCACATTCATAAGATGTTGATATTTTTCCGTAACTACATGGGATTTTTATACGATACAGATTAGGAATAAAAATGTATTTGAAATAACAATTATAGTGTAAAGAATGTATTTATTTCAATTTTTTTAATTTAAAAATTGTTTCAAAATGTCTAGTCATTAAATGAAAATCAGATTTTAAAATGAGTTTCTTGTTTATAAATCGGGATATTTCAAGCAAAAATTATCATTTTTATTGATTTGGTAATCAGACATTTTCTGTAATATAATAAATATGAAGAATGAATAGAAAAAATTATTACATTATAAAATGCTGAATATTACATTTTTTACGATATAGCTAATACTTATTAAAGCTTGTAATTATTATTTGTCTCTTTTTCTAATTCTTAAATGAAATATAAGGATCATTTTGAATTAGACTTAAAAATAAATCCGCAATGTACATATCTAGAGCATTTTAATTTTTGAAAATTAAACTTATTATTCTGTAGATGTTTATTATGATTTTATTTTCATATAAATTAATCCCTTAAAGTACATAAGAGAAAAAAAATCTACATTCATTTATATTTTTTATTATAAATATGAAGGAGAATATTTGCTTTATCAATTCAACGCGTTTTTTTTCAAAATACGCATATGCAAGGTTATTTTAATTTTGTCTTCAGAATTCATCAAGCATATCAGCAGTATTTGAAAAAATATATGGACAAGATAGCGTAAATAAAACAAAACAAATAGATACAAATTTAAATCCCATCGATTTTTTCCCCCTTAAAATAATTTTTTGCATTTCCGTAATTCAATGAATGAGATTTTACTTCGTACTTTTAATTTTAATTTAAATAATAATTTTTTATTTACTTTTAGAATTCCACGTATTTCAAAAAAAATATTTCTGTAATATAGCCAATACCAATTGTTTGGGTAATGCTGATTATTTAATTAATGCACTTCAGAATAGTTTCATAGAATTGAAAGAAAAAAAAAACCAAAATAATGCAAAATAGCAAAATATTATTTAATGAAATATAAATATTATTTGATGTATAAAAGTACTCAGATAATTTTTTTATGAAAACGTTACATTTTATTTTTGGATTTAATGAACGATGCATCCCTGAGGAAATCAGAATATCTTATAATTGAATTTTTTTTTTAAATCATAAGCTTTTTAGACTTTAAATACACGGAAAGCAAAAAAATAAATAATAATTTCCTCAACTTATAACTCAAGGATGCGTGTACTACAATCTATTTTAGCAAATATAAAAAATACTTTTGTGAAACATTAAACAATGTATATGACTATAAATAAAAAGTTAATATCAAAATTTAAAATTTCCTTAAAGTTCAAATGAGTTGTTCTTGGTTTTTTAAATGAGGTGTTTAGTAACCGTTATCATTATTGTAAAAAAATGTGTTGACATTATTGTATTAATTTAACATCATGATAAAATTCAAAACAACAGCTTGTTTATTTATGTTATCAGAACGTTCTTTAAAATGGGTAACAGTAAAGAATGATCGTTATAAAAAATATAATTATTCAATTATATAATTTATCTTTTAAATAATTATTTACTTTTAAAAATAAACATTGCTAAGTTAAATGTCAGTTAAATAACTCTTATCTATGGGTTGCGAAATTTTATGATGTGTTTAAAGAAGTAGGTACGCATCTATGTGAGAAAAAAAACGAGAAAATGAAGAATTGGCATGCCAATGAAACGAAAGAATAGGACGTATCGAAAGACAGATTATGTCATCTAACGGTCAAATATGGTAGGAAATACATATGTACACATTGCGAGACGAACTAGACTAGAACCTGAAGGGTATAAAACATGATGCTGGTGTACTTCAGAATTTCTGTCGTTAAATTATGTTCATCACATTAAACAACGTCGAACTGTTATCTTAGTATCATGTACATCCAAAAAGCAGTTTTTTAAATATCATCTGGATGACTTAACCGAGTTTGAATTATTGTGTCGTTAGAAGATGGTTGAAGTAGGGGACTAATATGACTGAGGTTTGAAAGAATTAATGTTCTCGTTTGGGGATTTATCAAACTTGGTATACGTACTCCATAGCGATTCAGTCTCTAATGTCAGTTGTTGTACTTATGCTATCCTGATCATGCATGGTGTGAGAATTAAATTCACGGACTGCGCACGCCCTAACCGGCGGACTTGGTGTAAAGGAGTGGGAATATAATATAGTTGACATTAATCCTTCCGGTGATGGTGGCTTGTTATTCCATTCCTCTATCTAACTTACTTTACTTTTCCTCTTTGAGTCAGACGTTGTTGTGTCTAGCTGCCGCCATCATGATAAACTTAAAAATCGAGCTGCGCTTAAATTTATAATTTCCCGTGAAATTAAAAGAGAAAAACTGCAACTGAATGTTCAAAATTGTTAATAGAGGCTTTTTGGAGATAACTTCACTGCACATAATCAAATTTTTGAATGGCACAAAAGATTTTATGAAGATCGGGAGGCTGTTGAAGATAATGAAAGTTCTGGTCAATCTGTGATATCGAGAACCGGTCATGCTCATCTTCTTTGTTCCATATTAATTACCACCATGATTGCATGGGTACTAGAAAACCAAACGGTAAAATAAATGAAGTTCATTGGTCACGATAAAGCTTAGAGAAAAAGTGAGGAAGAAAGGCTAGATCAACAAAGCAACAACGAGTGGATTTTGTAACATGGCAACGTCCTGGAGCACATTCTGCTCTCTGTAAAACAATTATTTGCAAACAAATGCATTACTGTGCTAGAGCATTCACCATATTCATCATATCTGGCATTATACGACTTATACCTGCTTCTTAAAGTGAAAAATGCATTGATGGAATACATTTTCAGTCTGTAGAAGTGATGAAACCAAAAAAGTCACAATCACTGAAGATTGTGGCACCTAATGAGCCGCAGCACTGTTTTGAAAGCTGGAAAACTCGTAGGCAGCTATGTATCGATAGAGAAAGGTAGCATGTTGAAAAGCATTAAAAGGTATTTCTACATTGTTTTCAATAAAGCTAATTTTTAGGACTAGTCTGGTTACTTAATTGTCCCACAACGTACATTTTTGCTAGAGGTACCGTGGCTCTCAACTCTGCGTGGAGAAAAGCGTACTAGTTGATGCTCCGCCATCTTTAGTAAAAAAGAACTGTTTGTAAAAAGAAAACACTTTTTGTAGTTATAGTTTCAGTTCTGCTTTACTTCTGCTGTAGCAAGATGTAGATGTTGTTTTCTTCTCTCGTTAGGAGCTTACGTTAGAAAATTCAAAATTAATAGGTATATTCGAAACATCATTAAAATCATAAAATTCCTCGTTGAATTTTTTCATTTAGTACTGACTTATGTGATTATAATTAATCATTATACTTATAACTACTGAACCACACCTTGTAATGTAAAATGCACAAAACTCCAATTTATGAACGACAGCGCATTAGTCTCTTTGTACAAAAGATTAGAGAAGTTTCAGAGTGAAGATACGGAATGCATGGACTTAAAGTATAAACATTTAATCAATTCATAGTTTGTGTATGTATTTGTGTTTACAAATATTTAAGAAGTTAGAAGGGACTAAAAATCGTTCACGTTTTGATTTGAAGTCAAATACACTGTTGGCCACCGTAAATGCAACACCAAGAAAGACAAGAGATAGCACAGCAAAATTTATTTTGTACAATGTTGACCAAGTATCAAATGATTAAATTTGTAGACTTCTGTGAAGTGTGGTTCCTGCCAGAATCAGTAGCCAGAGTAGCCACCATTGTTGGATATCAACGCTGCCACACGCCTCGGCATTGATTCAGAGAGACTTTGGATGTGTTCTTGGAGTACAGCAGACCCAGCAGTTTCCACACGTTGCCAAAGTTGATCTGGTGTGGCAGCTGGGGTGTAATCTGGGTCAATCGTTGAGCAACGATGGACCACATGTTTTCTATCGGCGAAAGATCCAGGGAGCGAGACGGCCAGGGAAGCAATTCATTCTGGTGTTTGACGAAGAACCTTTGGACAATGCGTGGCACATGTGGTTGCGCATTATTCTGTTGAAATATGGCTGTGGCCAAGCCCTGAAGGTAAGGAAGGACAACTGCTCCAACATCTCGGGG
This sequence comes from Trichonephila clavata, assembly GCA_019973975.1. Taxonomy (NCBI): domain Eukaryota; kingdom Metazoa; phylum Arthropoda; class Arachnida; order Araneae; family Nephilidae; genus Trichonephila; species Trichonephila clavata. The sequence goes on along the minus strand of BMAO01037962.1, from coordinate 90,846 downwards.
ATGTAGCGCTGGCTGATTTAAGTACCAGCAATGCGTTCTAAAGGAGTGCGAGAGTAATATCCAATACCGCCCCATACCAAAGTACTCGGTGGAGGACCAGTGTGGTGGTGCATAACGCAGCTGTTCAACATCCTCTCTCCACGGTGTCTCTAGACTCAAATCCGACCATCGTAGTGTTGCAGACAGATGCGTGACTCGTCAGTAAAGACAACTTCATTCCATTCTACCGCCCACATCCTTCTTTCATCGCATCATTGGCGGCGGAGACGTCTGTGGTTCTGCGTCAAGGGTAAACCAAGCAATGGACGTCTTGCGGACAGACCACTCTGCTGTAAACGGCGTCGAATGGTACGCTCAGACACTGAATGATGCGTTACAGACTCAATGTGCTGTGCTATGGTTCGTGATGTGACTGAGCGATCCGTCACTGCCATGCGCACAATTTGCCTGTCCTCACGTGAAGTGGTGCACTAAGGTGGATGCAATCGACCACGTCGGTCCGTTGTATCCTTCTGCATCCAACGATCACATATCCACATTACAGTCGTTTGGTTTCGTCCAACACGACTGCCGATTTCCCTGAAAGATAATCCAGAATCTCGGTGGGCCACTATCCTTCCTCTGTCGAACTCGGATACTTGATCAAAAGCTGATCGCTGTTCTCTACGAGACATAACTGATTGTTTTTTGAAAAAACCGCAAGAAAACACAATTGCCGAACTTTAAATCGTCGAAAACTCCAAGCCTTAAATAGCGTTTTGAGGTGGTGCCACAGGCGTGCGTGATGTGTGTCTGCGCTGAAATTCTAATCATTTACATATCTCACCTCCGCTAATGCGTGTTGTAAATTTCATGCTATTTGCGTGCTTCCTTCAGGGTGTTGCATTTACGGTGGCCAGCAGTGTATATAACGCCAAACCTAAAAGAATGGGAAAAAGTATAAAAGGCAAATAACTTTATTTGCAAAAAAATAATTTTAAAAACTATAAATTTTAATTGAATAATGTACAACTCTCAAATAAAAGAGCATTTTTGCAGAAAAATCACATTGAATATTTTTGAAAAAAATAAAATTTGTAAATTTATACAATGTTTAATAAGAATTACTGAACAATTCCAAACATTTAATATTTCATAACAATTCAGTAATAAATGTTGAAAATGTACAATACATTAAAATAAATAAAAAAATAATATTCTTCAAAAAACAAAATACAGCCAACACTGCGCAGGGTACAAAGAATAATAAATGGTACCCATAATTACGGTACTAAGGGAGTATTACACAGATGTTTCTCATTTTAGTTACGCTGCGACAGAGAAGAATTACGGTTCTTAATATTTCTTCTCAAGTTTCTTTCCTTTGTTACGTTAATTAGAGGAACTCTTTTAGAGATCCTGATTTATTTTCTCCTGCTAAAATTTATATATTATCAGTTACATTGTGTTCTGGATATATTTGCTTCAGTAGTTGCAAAATTGTACTTGTTTTTGTTACATATATTAATCAAAATCTAATATTTCTTTGTATTTTCTGTAGGGTATTCTCGAAAAATCATCTTTGTGTACACTACTCAGTACTTCTATTGATTTGTTTACATGAAAGTACTAGTTCTAATTAGCACAATTAATGCTTCTTGCTTTAATGCAAGAACGTTTCACTTTTTCGTTGTTGTAAGTTGTGTAAATCAAACTTATAAATTGTAGTTTTTTAAACATTATCTTAAGTGATAATTTTGAATATACTTATTGTTTATGACAATAATTTTTTGTTGGATACAGAAAAATGAGTAATTTATCAAACCAAATTTATGAATTCGATTTTATTAGGATTACATTTAGTTTTATGCGGTTAAGATATTTAAAAAAATATCTTACCATAAAAGTACAATAGAAATGATTAAGAATTACGTAAAACGCACCATAATATTATACATAAAAAAGTTTTTCAAATTGTATTGCTTTTTAATGCATAAGTGATGTTTTTTTTTAATTAAAAATGTGTTAAGAAACGGTGTAGTATCAAACATTTAATTTTCCTAAAGTAATTAGTTCTAATTTAATTCTTGAAGCATTATACATAATGATGGTCTTACTTATAAAAAAGTATCTGCACCTTACTGGCTTTAGCCTCATAAATTACTATATAAGTTCAAAATGCTTCAAATATTTATTTAAAAAAAGGGAAGGTAATATGTAATATTATGCAGTGTAGGGAGGGGGAGCTTCCATTTTTAAACATTTTGCACTGATGTTCGTTGGGAGGGGAGGGGAGTAACGTCGGGAGCGGTTCGGTGGAAGGAATGAAGTGGGACATTTGTGTTTCTGCCCGCCTCTGTCTCAAACATGTTGTGATCGAGGAAGCAGGGCGTTTTTACCGTGGAGGGCTATTTCTCGAACTCTCGGTCGGCGGTTGCAGTGCAACGTGTCTTTTGTCGTCACTGCAATATTCCTCTTCGAAGTTTTTTCTCGTGATCGGAAATGTGTTTTAATGTGGATGGATGCATTCCGAATAACTGGAAATGTCTCCAAAGAAAGGAAATGACTTCCGAAGACCATTATAACATCTGAAAATCTGAAATTAGTTCTTGTGTCAATTATTACCTGCTCTCCAATAACGTGTTGTTGCAACAAGATGGGGCCACAGCCCACACCTCCAGGGTTTCCATGGGTGATTTAAGCACAGCCTTCCCCCCAAAATCTGGTCTCCCAACGAAGGGATGTAAACTGGCCTGTTCGCTCATCTGATTTATCCCCTCTTGATTACTTCCTGTGGGTTTATTTCAAGTCCCTTGTTTACAAAGATTGCTTCAAAACCCTGGAATACCTACGGAACAACATCCGAGCCGAAATAGACAATATCCCTTTCGATATGCTTGAAAATATGTCTCAAACTTTTCAAAATAAACTATCAGTGTATTGATAATGGAGGATGACATTTAACAGACATTGTGTTTAAAACTGTAAATTCAAAAATCCAATGTTATATGCAGTAGGGGGCAAATAACAAAGTCGAATGAAACATGAAGTGTGCTTTAATGCGTTTTCAAAAAAAAAGAAATTCCCGCGTCCTACCCTGTAAAATATGGATCTTAAATATTCTAATGCGAACAATGTATGTGGTGTGGCGTAGAATTTGGAAGAGTATGATGCCGAATTCTACACCACGACGAAATTCTACTTCGACCAATTGAAGATGACCTGATATGGTCGTCTTCAATTTACCAAGGTTCCAAATTACGTGGTCTGTTGTCAATATCGGTTCTGTTTCTTTTATTGTACGACTTTAATAAACATTAACCCAATGCAAACTTTTAAGGGGAATTCTGCATTGGATATCTTAAGGTACCCGACTGGGTGCGACAACTATTTTTTTTTTAAAAAAGGAGGTATGGGGATTTTTTATTTTTAAATTTGTTTAGTGCATTTTAAGAAAAATGCGCTAAAATTAAGAAGAGAAAAAGAAATTATTACTACTAAAATGGAGGGAAAAATGGGTAAAAATTGACACAAAATAGCATAAATGCGGCCCATTCTGCACCAAAGGTTTATGAAAAAATTTTCAATTTTTTAATCTAATGTGTTGCTATATTATTCAATTTTGAAATGACCTTCAGGATAAGAGATTTTCTTTTTTACAAAAACTAGAGTGTTTTATCTCGGTGACTGTATGAAAATGATTACAAATGCAGTGTTTATATTCACATAAGGGATTGTAAATTTTGTTATAAAACAGTGATTGATAAATCTGAAATTTAAAACAATTCTACTATTATACAGAACATACACAAAAGATTTCAGTTTATTATGTTCAAAACTTTTTGAGCAATCGCTGACCCCGTTTGATTATTTTCAAAAAAATCACATTTCGAGTAAAACGTGTTTTAAGGTATGACATCTTGCTTAAAATAATGGCATTTGCTTTTACTAAAACACTTGTAGTTTTTGTTCTAGTCAACGGAAAATGATAAACTTGGTATTTTTATAAAGCTAACAAGATGGAACATAAAATAAAATCATAAAAAATTTGTTAATTTTTGGCAAAATTCACAGTTTTAGGGTAATCGGATACCTTAATATATATTTTGATTGCCGAAGCATATAATTCGACATTGGTTTCTTAGCAATACAGCATTTTATTTTCTTACATTAATATTTTCGTATTATGCACATATTCTAAATATAATTTTCATTTTTCTTTTTTTTTTCAAAAGAATCTAACAAAATTATCTTTACATGAATAAGATAATGATTTTATGTCTAATTTCTCAAAAAAGAATGTCAGAAATGAAAATTCCGAAAATAATCAGCTTACAGTTATTAACGAATTTTTCCAAACTACATCCCCAAAATGTTATTTTAAATGCTATTCAAAAATAATTTTTAAATTATTGAGTAAATATTTTAAATTATTTAATACGCTGGTTAAGCTCCAAATGATTTTGGGTTACATCAGCTTTTCTCAAACTGTGAGGCGTGCCCCCTCAGGGTGGCGTAATAACTCTTCAAGAGCCTATTGAAAAGTCTAAAACAAAAGATTATTTAAAAAAATTATTAATTCACTGAAAATAAACAAAATACAGTTTGACGTAAAAAATAAATACACATTAAAACTGATATAATACACTTATAAATGTATGAGTACTTTTCAATGTATTTTATAATGAGTTTAACAATACTAAGTTAAGAAAAACTTTAATAATTACCAGTAACCCCATGGGCTTGCCATACATTAAATTAGACACAAAAATTCAAACTTTTCTTGATCATTTGCATGATTTATAATTAATAGCTAATCCCTTAACCTAGTTTATAATTAACCCTTTAACTGTCGATTAAAAGTTACACCATTCCCTTCCCAATTATACCGTTTTCCACGTAGGCACGCGTATGTGATGTATGGGGGGGGGGGAGAAAAGAAATATGCATAAGTAAATCTCCTGAAATTAGTAAATCCTTCGCTGAGACTACCAAGATCCTTTTATTGCATTCTAAAGCCTTCGGAATAATTTTCTGGATGCAGTGTACTGAAAAGATCATACTTCGGAAAGACATAAATATACGTTCAAGGAAATTAACGCTTTGACTGATTGAGACGTTTATATACGCTGGTGGCACTTACGAGGTTTAAGTCGTACTGTAACTTTAGCATTAAAGTATAGTATTATTGACTTCAACACATTGTTATTGTCTGGAGGAGGACGTGATGAAAATTATGATTGAACATTGGGTCGCAATTGTTGAAAGTTTGAGAAGCACTGGGTTACATTCTTAAAATTTTCTTTACTCTTAGTTTATTGCTATTAACATTTAAAATTTTAGCTTCAGATAGCAATTCAAATTATAGAATTATTTGCCCTTAATTTTATGAATACCACTGATTTATTACTATAGTTCTATGTGAAGTAATAGTAGAAATAAAACATAAATTTTTGCTCAGTAAATATCTTATGATTTTCAGTGCTATAAATAGTATGAAAGATAAGATTTGAATAGTTTTCTAATTCTTCGTTTAAGACATTATCATTAATATTAGCTCAATTACTTTAAGTCATTACTCATTTTCTTAAGTATAAATTGTCTTTCTAAGAAAAATATTTTACACATACCGACTATTTTTTTCTTCGTATGGATTATTATATTCAGGTTTTTGTGGAATGCATTACAGATAAACTATCACGAATATAAGGGACATGTACTAAGCTTTGGTTACTACATATTTTACCCAATCACCATTCTTGTAATTAGGCCTAAAAGTTGTAACCAGATACACCTAAGAATTATTTCACCTCTTAAAGGTTCATCATAATTATCAATCACAGTTCCATTTCGGTATATCTAAATTACAGTTCATGAGCAAAAACAATCGGATAGATTAAACCTCAACACGATACAGCATGAGCATTTCATGAATCATGAGACGAAAGAAATAGTTCGCCACCATTATTTTTGTTTGCGCGTTAATCCATTTATTACGGATAGAAGAGTAAGTAAAAATGGGGGTGAGAGTCGTTGCCATCCGGCCAAAACTAATAATCGCTTTGGCAGGAGATGTAATGCTCGTCACGAACTTCATGATGTCCATTTATCAAAGAGCAAAGAAGGGAAAAAAATTTTGTTGAAGTGTTATTAACAATCTTTTCCGACGAAATGAGCTCTTTTCTGATGAGTTTAATGTGACTGATAGTTTAGACAATTTGAGATGTTCTTTTTTTGGGGGAGGGGGTGGGGGATTATAAGCATATTAGTGCTCACGAAATGGGAGTTATCTCTTCTATATGTAAGAATTCTGAATTTATAAATCAGGACGGGATTCTTTATTTTAATTAGTTTTTAATAAATTATTATACATTTATCTTTTTAATGTGATAAAAACTGTATTCAATGAATTGTTTTAAATCTTTTATTCAATTCCTACCATTAGCTCACTCTCTCCCTATATATATGGTTCAAATATTCAATCGTTAATAACATACATTCTATTAATCCTATCAAGTTCAAATAAATTTCTGTAAACTTGTAGTGGATGGCGCTCTATGCTAATACGATTTTATCAAATATTATTTAATCAATTACCGGTTAACTAATTAAATTAATTACCGGTTTTCAACGCTAACTTAGGTTCGCCTCTATTGTTGTATCAATGTAACTGTTAAAACAATGACAAAAGTTGGTATCAAAAACCGGTTTTTCAGCCAAACTAGCCAAATCGGGTGTGCATTTGTTACAACAATGCATACAAAAATTCTGCCCTTTTTTTCTATTCCTACCTTTAGTTCCCTCTCTCCCTATTTATGTATATACCTTGTTCAAATGTTCAATCGTTAATAAAATACTTTCTAATCATCCATTTAAAGTAGAAATTGACTTATTTTTTTATATTACTTGTTTGAATTTTGTAAATATTTTCAATATCAATTAAAACATTAGCGTGGGAAAAATATAAATTAAATCAGTTACTTGATTTATGATTAACTAACAGATAAATATTTTAAAATATATGCAAATGAGATATTATGGTCATATTATTTTATTAGTTGTTGATTTAAGTAATATAATTAAAGAATTCGATACCTTTGGGAATAGTAAATTAGACAATATGTGTGTTCGGATTCTGCATGCTTTGCATGTGCAAGGGGGGGGGACGCTGTTGAGAAATTTGATTTTCAAAATGAATTTGAAGGTTTAAATCAGTGTTCCTTTGAGTAAATTCTAAAAGAAGCTTGTTTAGAATTAGTAAATCACCCTTTTAGTGAGGTTTTTGTTTTATCATGTTATTTTGTGGCGATTTTGTTTATTTTATGATTTTTAACTTGCTCAAAAAGTTGAGAACTAACATCAGGTATCGAAGAAAAATGTATATATTTAGTATTATAGAATAAATAAGATAATAGAACTATGTATCGGATGAGAAAATTTCTTGATATTTATGCCGAAAGATTACTTTTGTTTCTTTTTGATGTGCAGTTTAACAATGAGGCAGAATTTAATTGGAAATTGACTTTTGATATAATACACACATTGAATAATAAAAGAAATTAATTTTTTGATGCAAACATTTTTCAAAAATTTTTTATAGGTAAACACGCATGTATTATACAAGGAGTAATACAATTTCATACAAACAACAAACATTTCTCTTAAACTATTCAACACCTATGCATAGCATGTTCTGAAACCAGATACAACAATATAATAAGCTTAATATATTCAGTTTATACTCGGTATTATTTGATTAATGGAATAAATGAAGTAATGACTACGTTCAGAGTGGTGATTTTTACGAAAGTGAATATATATGAATAATAATATTTGATATATATAAAGTAAGTTGAATTAAATATATGTATAAAGTTGTTTTAAGAAGATTATTACAATAAAAAAATAAATAAATGTAACTTTTTGGCAAACTATATGAAAAAATAATTACAAGTATTCAGACCATTCTAATTTATGAAAAAAATGTTTCCATAATTATTATATGTTACCTATTTTTTGCTAAAAATTTTGGACGGAAACTTACTCGATTTTTTTGAAATATATGATTTAGAAAATTTATTCATATTTTAATATGTCATCTCGCGTCAAACTGACCCCCTGACCGGTACATCTGTACTGGAAACTGAGAGCCTAAGGTCACGAAAACTGAGATATTCACAGTAGGCCTTGGCCTTCATAGGCTTCAGTTAACTATATCATATTGGAGAAATTTAATTGGCAAACACCTATTATATTTCTTTTGACGGTAACTTTGAAAATTATATAAATTTTTCAAAAATTGTACTTCAGGCTCTGTATAGGTTCAAGCAATATATATATATATAAACAATATGTTATTATAGAAGCTTTTTTCATAAAAGGAAAATATTTTGAAAATATGCCTTTGTTTCTTCATTTATTACCAAAAAAATAGCATTTAAATATGTTTTATTGTAATAAGGTTCTTAAAGCCCTTTTATATGTATATTCTAATTCAACTGACAATAAATATTATAAAATTTTCATTTATACTCTGTTTTTAAAATCACGGTTCTGGATGTAGTTATCTCAAAAAGTAAAGGAGGAAAAAGAGTAAGCGATCTCCAAGCTTTTAATTGTTTCTTGGATTTTTTTGACCGGCTCGTCTTTCGCAAATCACAGAAGTTAAACGTTTAAAAATAAAAACAATTCATGTGATATCAAATCCTTTGCAGCATGCTTACCTTAGCTAAGCGAATCAGATCTTTAGTAGCGAACTTTGTAACAAATTAATGATTCTTGACGTTCAATTAAATGCTTTAATTTATCAATTAATCAACTTAATGAATATCCGTTCAGAGATCACAAAAGCAAACTCATTTCCAGAGGAAGATATAATTCAAACAGGATGACTTCCCGATCATCAAACAGCGATATTATTATTCACTTCCTTTAAAAGCAGTGAAATTTTCCACGTTTGGCTTTGAAAAATATCTGGTAATCTAAATCAAGTTCAATAGTCTATTGATTCATATTCCCACCATCGAACCCACCAAGTAATTAACGCAAGCTCAATTCCAGTTTAGAAAGAGAAAATTGGGACTTTGAAACACCAGCAGCAGAAAGTGCATATCACCGTACAGAGAAGCAATGATAGTATGGGGTCATTTCCATTGGAATAAATCAAATAAGGACCATAAACCCAACCTACCCAATAATCTTTCTCATCGATTTTCAAAATGATGCCCGCAAATGGAACTGTGTTCCGGTTAGACTGTCACAAACGAGCAATGAAGACATCCGAGTTTGTTACTTTAGTTAGAGTTTGAAGGAAATGATTGGGGAAGGGAATATGGGACATCATTTGAATTTAATGGGAAAACCCAGAGATAGCAGCTACCTTAGCATGAAAAGGGATATAAAGAGTTGGAGTAAAAGTCTGAATTGTTTTGCAGTAGCTATGAGATGTTATGGGCAATTTATGTTAAACAGTGTGTAAAGTTTTTTGTTGAATTTGCATGAAAACTGTGAAAAATTGCAGGTTTCGGGAACTTTGGACAAAAGTTTTTGAGAATATTATTGTAATTATTAGGCATTTGCACATAAAAGTATAGTAAACATTTGTCATCAACGGTGACACTGCATTAATATTTAGTTGAGTATTGTTGTGACCAACAAAGGTTTATTTTGGTACATTACAATTTGGATAAATGACAAAATTCTGTAGTTTATATGCTTCGGAAATGTGTCATTTTTAAAAAAATTTTAGAAGCTTATAAAGTTTAGAAATGCATCGAGAAAATGCATACGTTTATAATTTAACTTAATGGTAATTATATAAACATAGTGATATATATATAAATATCACTATGTTTATATAATGCATGTAGCATAATATGGATTATGAGCTATATTTTAAAAAAGAAAATATGTTTAAATTAACTGAAATGGTTGTTCTTAAATACGAGGTTCATCAGCAAACTATCTCGTATAATGTGCATTTTTACTTTAACCCCTTAACTCTGGATTATAAAATACGTGATTCGCATTCCAGTGCTACCGTTATTTAAATAGGTGCACATATGCGGTGCATTGTAATGCAAGAATAGGATAAAAAAAAAGCCAATTTTTCTCTGAAATAAAAAGGTTCTTCTCAATTAATGTCATTTTGTTACATTCCAACCCTTCCAAATAGCTTTATTGATAACAGCTCAAAGGAAGTAATCGTATTCGGAAAGACGTATATACACGTCCCGGGTATCCAACACATCGATTGAGCGAGATGGATATACACGCCGGTGGCGGTTAAGCAAATATGGAAGGAGAAATTAAATGAAATCAGATTAATAATTAACTTCTACTCATTTAATAATACGGTAATGCATTCATGAATATACGAAGATATAGTATTCCTAAATATGTTGAAAAAGGTCAGAACAGTTTTGTTGAAATGAAATAGTCAAATAAAATATTATGAAAAATAATTATATTGTTGTCGTGTCCTTTCCTAAGGGAAGGAATGAAAGTTGCCAGAGCCTGAGACAGGTTGGACTTCTACACTATAGATGGCGACACCGCCTACCTCCACTTCCATAATTTGAGCATGGAACTGGAAGGGAGGGAAATATTCTCCAGCTCCTTGTACCATTGTTTCTGCTGCGACCACCCACAAGACTTTCGGACGCACTGATTGAATTAGCACGGATTCCGTGTGTACTCGGAGGGTATTTGGTGGCATGGTAATTCAGGACATCACGTCCTGAGTCCGATGCTCTAACCACAAGGTTGCTCACGGTCCCAATGATAACAATGATGAAAGTTTACATTAATTCCTGTGTTAAGTACGGAAATATATTTCTAATACTTTTAGGGCAAATATAACAGGCTTTTTCGGTGAATTTGCTTCGTATGTTTCATTACTTTAAAAATAAAATAATTAAATATATCTCTTTGTATAGAAGAAAAGCTACTATTTCACTCATCACGAAATCTTCTGAAAAATTAGACTGCGACTTTAAATTAGGCAGGCATGTATTTTTTTTGAGTAGAGTTCCTTTAAGAACGTGTTTTGCGAAAATCATCTCCCGAGAAAGAGTGGAGGGAAGTTGCGAGAGTGCTATAGAAAAATGTTATCGCTTTGTGAATTATTAGACCCACAAGCTTAAATTTGGCGAGCATATTTCTTTTGTTCAGTAAATATCCACTTAAAACGAATTTTGTAGAAATTGACTCTAAAGAGTGGAGAAAAGAAGTAGCGGGTGCGTAATAGATAAAAATTTCTTTTTTGCAATTATTAGACTAAAGGCCTGATATTTGACAGACATGTTTCTTTTGTTGAGTGGAGATCCGCTGAGATGAAATTTGTGGAAAATAACTCCCTTGGATAGGAGGTACGGGGACGTAAAAGATAAATACACTTAAAAATTCCAAGTTTTTGTTTTAATTCTTCTAAAAAAAATTATGAGGCGAGTTGAATAAAAATAATTTTTTAAACATTTGAAAGGTTAATGATTGGAAATTGGAAGTAAAGATGGGAAAAATAACGATCCTCTGTCATTAAGTTAACATATTTGGTTTAAATTTTGAACTAGAATTGTAGTTTCAATTCTTTCGGAATATTTTATGTATTGCAGTAAATAAAATAAAAGCACTTTTTTACTGACAAATATTAGAAAATTTTCATTAAATTTGTAATATTTTTCCACAATTCCTATTAAATTTTCTCTATGCATTGAATCATTATGCGAATTTCAAATATTAGCAGCAATTATTTGGAACTTTGACAGGTAGCTTAATTCGGATCTTCATTTTGAATTCATGAAATGCTGATTACCCTCTGTGGACTCATACATTGACTGGAAGATACATGTTGTAGTCAAAATTGCAATTTATATAATCCGAAGAGAAATGATAAACTGTTATTACAATGTAAGCTTATTTTCGTATATTACTTAAATAGTCTCATATGAACTCAGGTTAATAGTAATTTTTTTTTTTACTTTATAAATAAAATTGCAGTTTAATAAAAGTTTAATGTATCCCGATCATTAGAGTGGGAAACCATTTAATTTTAGAAAGTTTAAAATTAAACTGGACTTACAAGATTAAATTAAATGTGATAAATTCGGAGCTGGATTTAATAAAGTATCCGCTAGAGTAACAATTATTCATTAATTTTAATTTAATTAAGCGAAGAAAACGCATGTCGTTTACAAGAATAATGGGTAAGAGCCTAGATTAGTGTTTCTCAAACTGTGGGGTGCACCCCCCTTAGGGGGTGTGATAACCCTACAAAGGGGGCGCGAGTATATCGAAAGGTCGAAAACAAAAGATTATCTTAAAAAAATTATTAATTTACTGAACGGAAGCAAAAAAAATGTTCTGACATAATAAAAAATAAAATACACATTTACTTTGATATAATACACGTATAAATGTATCAGTGCTGTACACAGTATGTTTTTCATAATTAATTTAACAGTACTAAGTTAAAAACATGTTTAATAATTACCAGTGACCCTATGAGCATGTTATTAAATTAAATACAAATTTTAATACTTATTTTGATAATTTGTACGGTTTATAAAAAAAAAGGCGTAGATTTACGTCAAAGTATATTATTATTGAATTCAATACATTGTTACTGTATGAGGGGGGGCGTGATGAAAATTACGATCATAAAATGGGGTCGCAAGTATAGAAAGTTTAAGAAGCTCTGAACTAGATGGTTTATAATAGCGATCACATTTTGTCCTCACCTGGCCTCTACTAAAGATATGTGTGATATCTAGAGGTCGCTTCTGCTGCTAGTAACACACAATTGCAGTTATTATGACGAGATATTACATTATATTAGTTATTATGCATAACGATGTACTAGTAGTCTGTGGATTCCATAATTAGTTAACAAAAACCAAATCACATTTACTACTTAAGGTATCCGACTAGATTCGGAGACCATTTTTTTATAAAATTGATTTTCAGATTAAATTTATTGTTTTAAAGAACATAAATAGGCTTAAAAATTAAGAATTATTAAATAAATATCATGTACTGCCCTTTGTTTTTGGAAAAAAATTATTTTCATAAAATTTTATCAAAATTTATAAAGTTAAGAAAAACGCCATAAATAAAAATAAATTGCAGATTATGCAATTTTAATTTTATTAATACATTTCTTGATCCCTCTGAAGTATCACAAACTGCAGAAAAAAATATTTTAAGAAATTAATATTTTATTAGCATTTAAATTTAATGATAATGATTTTTCAACAAAATGACTGCAAAATGGCTGTAAAATGTGATGAAATGTAGATGTCTTAAAACCTGTGGTTTATTACACTCTGAGGGGCCCATAACATGTGTTACAAATTTCATCTAATTTGATTGGATTGTTTTGTATATATCCCATTTTTCGTGCACAAATTATCGTAAAAATTTCATTTTTCAAAAAACGCATTAAAAATATTTTTATAAGTTAGATTAAGTAAATACTGTAAAAACAACTTAAAAAAACTCTCTAGTTTTATGTGTTAGTCCTTCTTCCTCAATAATTATATTTCTTTTTTCCTTAATGACTCAAACAACACCAAACATCAAACACCTAAAAACACTTTTTCAACCTAGTCGGACACTTTACGATTTTTTTCTACTTTGAATCTTCAAGCCAGGCAAAATATTGTATTAGTATAATCGAACAAAATAGCATTTTTAGAGGAAGCTACTATTGTATTGAATTTCATTTTCTAAGGAGAGTTTTACAAGGAATTCTAAAATGTGTAGCTGATTTTTCTGATTTATTTATTTAGGGAAAAATTTCCATTTTACATGTACAAGACAACTTGCTATATTTGCAAAATTATTGTAAAAAAAAAGTATATTCAAGATAAAATGAAAAAAAAGTAAAATTGCTTTATAATAAACTGTTCCTTTGTCTAATTTTTTGAGAAATATTTCTCCTAATAATAAAAAAAAAATCTCAAAGCTACTGATTCATAAATTTTATTACGAAAGTTTTTAAAATGAAAAAGATAAAAAGCTTACAAATGATTTATCTTGAAACCACCCTGAAAATGTAGATGTATCATGTACACTTATTAAAAGGCTAAGCAAAATTTAATTTTTTTTGTTAGTTAAATAGATAGTCTGAATGGTTAAGAGAGATATAAATCTTATGTAAAATAAACTAAGTAATATATATATATATATCATTTTTCTTAAAAAAAACACATTTTCTTTTAGAAAACTGAAATTGAAAATAAAACGCAAGTTTAAATTTATTTTTATCGCCATCATTAATTTTGTTGAGCTTTTAACTATTTTTCTGAATTGTTTTCCTTATTTGAAACTTCATTTGCATATTTTTCCTCAAAAAGATGAGGAATATTTTAAATGCATTTATTTAACGGAAATTTATGGACTTATTCAGTTTAATTTAAAATCTTTTGTACAGAATTAAACGTAATAAAATTATTTATTGCAATTGAAAATGAATTGTATTATTATTCATAAAACAGATAGAAATAATGCAATTTATATATATTTTAAAAAGCTTAGCTATGTACAATATTTTTAAAGCATGTTGATGCGAAATTTATAAGATAATGCCATACGATTTGAGAATTTAATCACAATAAAATATAAAAATTATTATAATATGCTTTGATTAGTATTATTCCAATTAAGTATTGATTTAAACTGAAGAGAAAAATTATTAGTTTTAAAGAAGCATTTGAGTTAAAATCATAGATTATAAAGACAAATGGTTAATCTGCGTAATAAAAATGTAATACCAAAAACTCCAGAAGCGTAGATTTTGAGATTCAAATAGATAAAATCAAACACTTATATATATAATTTAATAGAACAATTTAAGTACCTATACGTTACAATCAAAAGTATTTCAAAAGTGAATCCATAAAGTGTGTTAAAAAAGTATTTCAAATAAATTTTTTTAAATGAAAGTAACCGAACATTCAGTAAACAGAAATAGATATAAATAAATAGTGGAAACATAAAAATGAGATACTAATAAGCTGCAAATCAGGTACTGCGGGAGGGAATCGGAAAATAAATTTCCCCTATCGGCTGTAGTCAGAGTGTGATAGCGGTCGGTTCCTGCTCGACTCTGAACCCTCTTGTCTACCCGTAAACCCGGCTAGGTGTGTGGGAGAAACTGAATGATCCGCAGACATGATTTCAATCTAATTAATTTATTGTAACCAAATATCAATCAGAAACAAAACAAATCTAATTAAGGCAGATGATTAAACAGTAGAGCGCAGAGGTGAGATTCTATAACACGGGGATACTACCACAGACCCTCAATTGAATCTAAGATAGCTTAAATACGCTGAAATATACTACGTCGCACACTAATAAGCTAACTTCTACTTAATCAACGCAATACCTGTACTTTTTATGCATCGGATCCTACACTGGAAACTTGCAGGTGATCTCTTTGGCTTGATCAATGTCGTTGGATCCACGCTCTGTAATATTTTTCCTGGACAACTCCAAGACCTCTAATTCCATTCTCTTTCAATCTTCAACTAACAACTAACTCGCAGACTTTATGTTAACTCCTACTTGCCAACTCTAACGGGTCAACTCCAACGTGTCAACTCACAAACTCGCGAAACCAGAATATAATATCATTTGCATAATCGCGCTTCCTTACTCGGTGAAAATTTTTTGAAATAAATATTTTCCTAAAGGAGTTATGAAGGGATTAGTAGATCCGCGTATAGTTCCGTCTCAAGAGTTGTGTATGAAAGTAAAAATATAGAATGAGACGTTAAAGATAAGACTAAACTTTATTTTTTCACATAAGTAATAAGTACATTGACACATTTGTCATACCCCTTGATAAACTTCAAAAAGCCCTTCAAGAAATAAAGCAAGGTTTTGTGCATACGGAAGAAGCGTTTAATGACTTCTTTGAATTCAGCGTTGCCTCCAAAGCGCCTTCGAGTGAGATAGATACGTTTTCAAACATGGGAACAGATGAAAATCACTTGGTTCGAGTTCAGGACTGTATGGCGGATGGTGTAGGCACTCCCAAAAAAGAGTTGCTGTTTGGTTTTGCATTGCAGTCGCAGAGTGTGGGCTCGCATTGTCATCCAACAAGAGAACGCCAGATCAGAGAAACCCAGACCACTTTTTGCGAATCAATCTGCTTGATCGCGGTCGACCTCTATCCAATGATGTATTGGTGTCTTGCGCGTTTACCTGCTGTTTCGTCGTTCGCCAATAGCCGTTTAAACCTTCCCCGGTATGCAAAACCCTGAATTATTCCTGGGTGGCTTTTTGAAGCTTATCAAGAGGTATGGAAAATGTCTCAATGTACTAGGTACTTATGTGGAAAAACAAAGTTATGTCGTATCTTTAATGTATCATTCTGTATTTTGACTTTCATTCACTACTTTGACCACAGTCGTCAGGGAAAACTAACTTTCCGATTCACCCTCGTAGTTCGTTAATCAATCAAATAAGCCTTAAATGATTTCTGGAAAAATTTATATTTTTTTTCAAAAGATTACTTATCATTTTATAAATAAAAAAGGTGTTCATTTCAAACAATGAACTACACAAGCCGCTTCATACAGAGTTTTCCCTGTATCAATAGTGTTAAAAATTAATGAACATTTTAAAATGGTTAACTGGTTGCATAATCCCAATTTTTCATGTGTGTGTATTGTGTAATTACTTTAATGGAATGTTTTCTTATTAAAAAAATGTTATATATTTAGTAATATGCAAAAAAAAAATAATTGGCATGATGAAAAAAAAATGTGTTTATATTTAATACGTAGTATTTTGAATTATATTATATATATCTTTAAAAAACTCAAAAAACCCATAATTAAAAAATAATATTTCCGTATATTTTTCATATATATGCAAAGTTTCAAAAAGCGATAAAAAATCAAACAGATTTTTGGAAAGAAGTGCTCATTTCTCTAAAATTTATTTTTTTGATAAATAAAACTTGCAAACGACTAATGCATACCAAATGTATAAATTTTAATTTCCAAAATATTTATAGTTTATCTAAATCAAAAATTTTAACTGGATTAATGTGAAGTGATTTATAATTTTTTTCAATGAAAATTAAATATATATATATCGTTCTATATTTCCATGGAGTGTTCCTGATATCCAAACTTTTTTTTTTTTAGTCTTGAATTGCATATTCAAATATGATTATAAAATGTATTATCAACAATTTTTCTACATAGGGTATTACTGACAATAAATTTAAGCTTATTTTTAAAATTTAGTATATTTGCTAGAATATTTGTTTCAAACTGAATATAATGATAGTTGAAAAATTTTATCAGTCCCGATTCTTCAAGCAATTAAAAAGTTATAATGATTATAAATATCTCCAGCACGTCATCATATTGATTAAAAGTTTAATTTATAAATCAGCATCTTACAAAACACAAAAAATCATACCAATTTATAAAAATCCTCGTAATTTGTCATCAACTCTAGGTTATTCCCTTCATATGAAACATTTTTAGCAACTCTAGTGATCAGAATGGTTGGATAGATGGGTGAATATTTTGTTTAATATTGACTTATTTGCTTGTATATTACTTTCTAACAAATATATGCGACTTTCTTACGAGCGAAGATTAATTAAGTATACTTATCTCTTTTTCTTCCTAACGCCTCGGGGCATTTTGTGATCTCGTGTTTCCCGTGATAGTGTTATTGGAATTTTCGCTTTAAGTGTTCTATTGATGGAGTATCGATCAGTGAGGCTTCTTTACATGAGAGATTCAAACAATCAAATTAGTGTAACAAAAATACCGCAGAAGTTATTGCATTGGGATTCAATTTACCATGTAGCCAATTTTTCTCTTATGGAATGGAATAATATATACAACTAATTTACGGGTCACCAATTTGTAGCGAGTTATTAAAAAGGATTCATTTGGGATTTTTAATGCAATACAGCTTTTTTCTATTTATCTCGAAGATGTTTTTTAGTTATCTCTGTTCTCAACTGGCATCTATAGACTGATATTAATTGTTATTTTATCAGATTTATTAAATTCAATCATCTAGTGAAAACAAACGTATTGTATATGTTTGAATGAATGTTTTTTAGAGTATTTTAAAGATATTTGTTCTCGAAGTATATGTTTACAAAGCATAGGTATACCTTCTAAGGCTGTTTAAATTTTGGACTCTTAAGGCAGATTATTGATTTTTTGCATTTATTTGTATTTATATATAGTTATTTTAATATTAAAAATATCGGCAATTTGTATTTCATTGTATTTTTATATTATTTTATCGATAACGGAAATTTGTGTACAAAATTCTTCCTCAACACACGTAGAAGATCGATTTTCGCAAAATCTGTTCTTAATGAATATTTACTGTTTAAAAAAAAAATCATCCTTGCCAAATTTCAAATATATAGGTCTAATATCTCTAAAAAAGGGGGATTTTTTATACTTAACAATCCTGTTATTCCCCGTGGGAGTCGAATTTCACAAAACCGATCGTCAAGAGCAAGAGAAACATGCTTACCAAGTTTTAAGTCTGTTGGGGTTATTCAGAAACCGGAATTTTTTTCTCTAACGCCCCCACAACTCAGTAAGGTAGTGGATCTTCACAATAACTGCTCTTAACCTATGTCTACTCAACAAAAGAACACGTTTACATGGTTCCAAGTCTAGATTTAATTAGTACAAAACCGGAATTATTTTAATCTGTAATGCTTCTAGGTCATCTAGACGGGGTGAGGGTTGATTTCCGCAAAATCGTTCTTAGTGGATTTCTACTCAAATAAAAAAAAGTTACCTGGAAAATTTCAAACTTGTAGGTCTAAATTTCACGGATTTTGCGATAAGAGAGTGAATTAATCATTTTCCCCTTTAATTTTTGAATAATGGTATGTAGTCTTATAAAATTTTAAACGTTCACATGTTTTAAGCACAAAATAAATATCTCGTAAAAAAAGGGCTATATAGGATTTTATTAACATAAATCACATAGATGAATATTTATAAGATTCTATGATGAAGTAGGTAGAAATTTTTCTGAAAACAAATTCAAACTGAAAATATTTTCAGCGCTCATTGAATCGAAAATGAAATTCTGTAAAAAAGATTTAAACTAGAAACGGAATTCTGGTAAAAGACAGGAAGAGTGAATTTATCGATAAATTAAATTTATAGTTACATAATTTCTTTTTTATTCCTTAGTCTATCGATACAAGAATTTTCAATTTTCATAAAATCGTACATCTTTTTGCGAAAGAAACACAGAATTAGAATTGCTCTGTTATAAGCAATAAAAAAGTATTGTTTTCGCAAAAACAAATGAAAGATAATCAATATGCTGCAGTACTGTTTTGTTTTAGAGAAACAAATGGTTTTCTATAAATCATTTTTTATATGTTTTTCTTCATATATATATCTATAAATATTTAAAAAGTAAAACTTTACATTTTTATGAAATGCATTAAAATCAATCAATTTTAGCAAGATATCGATTTGAAACAACGTTTGTTTCCCATGCATATTTATTTCTGTTCTTTGGAAGAGCTTGGAAATGAATGTTGTTAGTGTTCTGTTAAGAAATTCCTTTAAAGTTTCAATGTCTTTTACTAAGTGCGAGATTTTACATTTTCTTTAAATGTTAACTTATAAATTATCTAATATAAATTGAGACCTGTGGGATTTTTTCTTATCTTGTTATTGTTTGGGAGTAAAAAATGAGCACAATTATCTATGAATTCTTTACTTTAAGATATTTCTAAATATGATTATGGATGTAAAATATATGAAGAAATAGTTCTGTTTTCTTAAATGGTTTTATTTTGCAGATGTGACGGATCTATATGCGTCCTCATACTAATCTTCTTGGGGATTTTTTCGGGCTATTAAGAATAATCAATCTTTTCCTAAGAAGAAGGCGTGATATGCAAATTAAGTTTATTACACTTAGTTCTAGTTCGCGAGTTAATGGAGGGAAGAAGAATAGATAGTAGAAAGTTAGAAGTTTAGTTAACTCAAGGTGACAAGAGAGATACAAGGTGAAGATACCTTAAATGGTTTGAAACACCTTGTGATAGATTAAAGACAGGAAGTTAATATTGATAAATTAAACAATTAGAAGACTGCTTACAATTCAGGTATTGTCTCCTTCTTATTACTTTTGATAATTAAAGTAATTAAGTAGTTAATCGGCCATGAATGACACATCTACCGTGTAAAGTAATATTGAGGTAGAAAAACTATTATTATAAAGTGGTTCATTAAATATATTTCCCCAAACGCTTTTCTCGCCCCTTTTCCTCTGTTGACTGATTGGAATATCCTATTTATAGTGTTGCATTGAATTGTGTTTGATTCATTTAAAGCGCTAAATAATATAATTTAAATTTATCATGTCGAATAATCCTTCACTTCCTTCCTCCCCCTTAGCTGGGTCACAGGGTAGACAGTGTCTGTCTGTTTCTGCTTCCCTCTGAAACCCCTTGTCTACCCTCAGACCCAACTAGGTGGGTGGGAGAAACTGAATAATCAGCAGACATGATTCACACTAATTATTTTGTCATCAAAATATCAAGCTGGCACAATAGCAATCTAATTAAGATAACAGATCAGATAGTAGAGCGCGGAGGTGAGACTCTATAGCCTGGGGATAATAATACGGACCGTCAACCGATTCCACGATAGCTTAAACACGCTCAATATAAACTACGTCGCACACTAATAAGCTAACTTCTATTTAAATAAGGATCACGATACCTGTACTTCAATGAAGTCAAGTCCTACACTTAAATTTTGAAGGCGATCTTTATCTGAATTTAATCACCGTCGATTGATCACTCAGTAATCTTCCATTGATAAACTCCAAATGCATTTAATAATTTCACGATCCTTCACTCTCCAACTAACCAAATAACTCGCCGACTAACTTGCCAACTAACTCTCTAAACTCGTGAATACAGAATTTGTATAATATACTTAATTCACATAATCACGCTTTCCCTACTTGGTGAAAGTTGGTTGATACTATTGTTTTCCCAGAAGAATCCCCAAGGGTTTAGTAGAGCCGCGTATAGATCTGTCACAAAGGAAAGTAAGGTTATTATACAGATAAATAC
Source organism: Trichonephila clavata (assembly GCA_019973975.1). Lineage (NCBI taxonomy): Eukaryota > Metazoa > Arthropoda > Arachnida > Araneae > Nephilidae > Trichonephila > Trichonephila clavata. The sequence goes on along the minus strand of BMAO01037962.1, from coordinate 69,752 downwards.
GTATTATAAACTTTTGAATACATTTTTTCATAAAATAAATAATAACAATACTTTTCTTTTGAAAACTAAAGAGTTAATTTAAAATTATTTAGAATTTCGTTTTAAAAAGCTAATATATACTCTCAAAAATATAATACCTAAATAAATTGGATCCACGGTAGCTTAAATGGTTATGGTCTCAAACGCGTGCTCGTTGACGGTATGTTATGACCTACAATAAAAAAGGACTGATACACAATAAATACAAGATGAGTATAAATGATGGAACCAAATTTTAAAAAAAAATCATATTTTCTAAACTACTGCATATATTGTGCTTAATTAATGTAGGAGATTAATGTAAGACTGATTAATTAATGTAAAGAGAAATATATACCAAGTTTTCCCCATCAATGATCAACAGCTCATTTAAGATCGTTGTGATTGGAATCAAAACATTGCGACAATGACAGAGAAGTTTTTGGTTATTAGAGTATTCACGCTGATTTTCAGTTATATCGGAAACGTGCATTTATGAATCACTATGAAAAAAGAGAGCACCAATAAACAAGACTTACGATGGAGTTATCAATTACTTGGGTAAAAAGAAAAGCAGTGGAGAAAGAGAGTTTTGTTTGACGTCTACTAGTGTTTACGAGAGTTTCTACCTGTAAACAAGGGATGTCCCAGAAAACTGTATGGAAAATTTTACGGAAGAATTTTTTTTCCCATGCCGTATCATTTGCAACCGCCACAACATAACAGAGGACGACAAGAGAACATTTGTGCAGCACTATGAACCATTGATAGTAAAGCTACAAAATGTATGGGGCGAAATGAATTATAGATTGGGCGTATGCCATGTAACAAGAGGGTCACACTTTAAATATTAGCAACAGAAAAAAAAACTTGGTATATTTCTCTTTGCATTCATGTATCACTTGTTGTAATATGTACAGTGGTTTGGAAAATATAATTTTTTTTTTAAATCGAGTTATGAGGGAAGCATTCTCTTCCCTAATTGGGGGGAGGTCAGAAGGAAGACTAAGCATATATATATTCAAAATAATATCCATTTATTGTCAAAATCAACCACAACACATAACTTAATAACCAAGTCTCGAGATACACCCGATTAATAAATATGAGGACAATTAAGGAGGTACGCGAGATATGTGAGGCCTTTAAATAGTACACTTACTTAATTCAATAGCTCTGATTTCTTAGCTATCTAATCTTAATTCAATCTCAAGTAACAGATCGTCACCTTAAGTAATACAATTATCAATTACTAAACATCCGCCATGCAATTTGCTTAATCACTACTCCACTATCAGTCTATTATATATCTCCCTTTCTCTAGCTTGAAAGCCTTCACATTATATTGTAGTCATAATTTCCATGGTCACGTTCTCTTCTTCAGAGGAAGCTTTCTAATAAAAAAATTTTGAGTGACCGAAAATTCCCCTAAGAGGACAGTTAGTGGAAATTTGTGGATAGATCCGTCACACGGTCTATCATTTGACTCCCCCTATTTATTGATGCTCAAAGTTCTCCCGTGGCCTGGCGTGGTAGTTTGGAGAGGAGATGGCAATTGATCGTCCTCGGCACTTGGCCGAGTTTCAAAATTACGAAGTCCTTCACTAGTACCCCTTGTGTTGCCTTGTAATACATTAATAAACACTCACTCAATCATCCTAAATAAAGTTGTAGAAATTTGTTTGTAAAAGCTTCGTACAAAATGCTTTTAATTTTCCTGCATATTTTTTATAATTACTTTTCTTTAACAATTTTAATAAAAGTGCTGAATTCTTTAATAAATCATCGTATTTGTTTAAAAGATTGTAACTAAATGTCTTTTGCAAATTATGTGTAAAAATATAAAGTAAGTTACTAAATTGCTTAAATGAGATAAGAGAAGATTTATTATAATCAAATATCTTTTCATCGTTAAAATAGATTTAATTATAGCTAAACTGTTTAATTTGATTATTGTTTAAAACATATTAAATCACTGTTAAATTATTATTTACATTATTAAAATAATATTTTATGCTGGCCAAATTACTAAAATTTTATAAGCACAAGTTAGAACTTTCTGACTCAAAAAAGTTTTTTAAATTATCTTTTGTAAAAACGTTACTTATAAAGTATAAAAATAACGAAGAACTATGTAATCAATATGAATAATTTCTTTTTGGAAAACATGATCAGAGATTGTATATAAACAACGGCTGCGAAATTATATTAAAAATAAATAATTTAAGAAAACAATTTTTTAAGTCGATTACACTAATTAAGTCGATAAAGAAAATTTTTATTTTAGTTATTTTTTCTTAAATCATTAATATAAATATATGCATATGGGAGAATCACAATATTAAGTGGTAAAATAGAAAGCGAATTTCCTTGCAATTTTACATTTTCCTTTCTATGTAGGGTGGTGAACTATTATTTTTGTTTGTTACTTTTTATTCATTAATGAAACTTAATTATTCCAATAAAATAACCTAGTAAATGGAAACCTCATTCACAGAAATTACGCCGTGCCAGGTGGAACTCAAACCCATGACCTTTGTATTAGAAGTTTAACTCTCTATCCATTGCACTACAGGGGTACAACGAGCATTTTTCCTTTTTATATATGGTGTTGTACTATTATTTTGTTTGTTACAATATTTATTTATTAATTAAAAAACAATGAATTAATATTCAAATAAAACTGTATTAACATCAAGTGTAATCCACTATAAGTTTAAGAAAGTGCATTTGAACGTGAGTGGATGAATAAAAATTATTTAATTAATGATTGAAAATTTGAACAAGATATATATAGATATATATAGGGAGAGAGTGTGAATTAATAGTAGGAATTGAATTAAGTTATGCTAGTGATTAGAATAGGAGTTAATTGCGCGCAGTCAATAGCTTATATTACAATGTCATTAAAACATTGATAATTGTTTAGTAAATACTATATTGTTGTATATATGAATAAATGATTATGTTCTTTTAGCTTATAACAATGTTCATATTTGAGTTATATGTATACATTTAAATATAATTTGTGGTATAAGCTTATATGTTTAACTAATTGTTAGGACAAATGGAGGATGCTATTATGTTGGAAATACAGGCGAATTGTAAGCGAAATATCTGAAATCAAGTTATATTGTGATAGTTAAGTAATTATTTTAACTGCTTGAATAATTCATATTAAAATATGCGATTAAGTGGAGAAAATTTGTTATATAAACTTTCATATCTGTATCAATTTCATGTATTAAATTAATGCAATTCTTAATTTCTACATTTCCTCTTTTGCGTACATATAAAACTTATCATACAGTGGATTTTTGTAAAAAAATTTAGAAGAATTTTTAACATTTTTATCTTGTGCTGTAAAAGATCATATCAAACGATAAATAATTTAAAACATTAAAAAAGAAAATGAACATTTCTATTTTTCCAAGAATTGTCCATTTATACGCTTTTGAAAAATAACAAGTCCGAACGTGGTCGGATACCTTGACATGAAGCTCCATGGTAGGCCAGTGGTTAGGGTAACCAAATAGTAAGTGGCATTTTGCAATTTCGAACTCTAATGCCACTGAAGACCATCAGTGTAGAGGAGTCGATGTGAGTTTAATCTGTCGAAGCTCAAAGTCCTTCCGTTGACATGGTGTGATAGTTTGGAGAGATGCCAACTCAGGGGTGGACCTCTTAATTTGACCGAGGTTCACAGTTACTAGATTCATTTCCAATAGACCACGTGTTGCTTTATAGTTCAACTTTAATACACACTCAATATTTTAACATGAATTAACATTTAAAACAGTTCTATTCAAACTTTCAATGTTTGTGACCCAATATTCAGTCCTAATTTTCATCGCCCTTCCCCTCCATACAAATAATAATGCATTGAATTCAATAATACAATGCTTTGAAGCTAAAGCAGTTTTACGACTTTAAATTCTTAAGTGCCACCAGCGTATACATATGTCTCGCTCTACCAGTGCGTTAAAGACCCAGAGCATATATATACGTCTTTCCGAAGAAAAATCTTTTTTTTTGTGTATGCATTGTTAACCATAAAATTATTCCAATGGCTTTGGAATACAAAAAAAAGGACCTTGACAGTGTTTGCGAAGGATTCACATATATCAGAGGATTTCCTTATTTATTCATTTTCTTCCCCCCTTTCAATACGTCACATACAGGCATCTATGTGGAAAACGGAGGCATTGTTAGTGAATCACGTAACTTTTAATTGTGGCAGGTATGGGGTCATTTATAAAACATACAAATTATCAAGATAATTATTAGTTTGTGTATATAATTTTATGTATGACAAGCCCATGGGTTCAGTGACAATTATTAAACTTGTTCTTAATTTAGGATTGTTAAATTGATTAAAAAAATTCATTGTGCAGTACTGATACATTGATAAGTGTATTATATCAGTGTAAATGTTAATTTCGTCGTCAGGATGTATTTTGTTTGTTTACTTTCAGTAAATTAATAAGTTTTTAAAATAATATTTTGATTTAAACTTTCCCTGTGATTGTACCCCCCTCGGAGAGTTATCACACCCCTTAGGAAGACGTGCTCCTCAGTTTTAGAAACGCTGATTTAAAAGTTTATCGGGGAAAGTACACATATTATCGGAAAATAATTTGTGTCTTACAGAAAACGTGTTTATTAACATCAGCAAATGAGTTAATTTAGCAAAATGCTAATGTTATATAGATGAATAAGGCTTCCATATCATTGCACAGTCTAAATACATGGAAAAATTATTGGCCTTCATTAAGATGTCACGAAATATATAATCTCTTCTCCCATAAGTAACGAATTCAATTCCAAATTCCTTTGATAAAACTATATACCCCTTAGTGGAATCCAAATAATACAAGCTATAGCTCTTTCAACGAAACCGAACAAGGGGAAATAAACGCATAACATTGTAACACATCTAATTCAAAATATCAACAAGCCCGCTCAGTCACGTCATTTAACATCACATCCTATGGGATTGCGAACAATTAAGATTTCAAGTGCCCAAAGACACAGCCTACTCTAATTAATTTAATGAATATTTACCGCTCCCCAACGGGATGGAATTATTATTTCAAAATTTTCCGCTTTTGAATATCGTACGCCTTTGGACATAGTCCTTTTAATTACGTATTGTCTCGAGACCTTGTCTTGAGCATGGAGGTACATTTGCTTTTAATGGATGGAAGCTTATTTATATATATATATATATATATATATATTAATCTCTTGGCTTTTAATTCTTTAAGACCTCTCAGATGGTTGATATGTTCCGTGGACATGAATTTGGAAATGTTGCTTAAGAGATTACAAGGTCTTGTTCTTGTGTTTTTGTTGGTTCGGTGGAGAAATTCAATTTGATTAGTGTTATTTCCAACACGTTTGCTGAGATGTGCATAGTAATAATTGTGATGAAAATTTATGGTAAAATTTTTTAATTAAACAGTTTTGGGGTTTCATAGGGTATTGGTCTTTCTAGGTGTATTTTGAAAGGAAATCACTAAAGTAATTAATATAATTAAAAATTCTATTTACAAGATGAAACTGTATAAGGAATGAAATTGTAAATAGTTAATGATATTTATGTATAACACTCTCACACAGTGGTGCACACAAGAAAGGGACATACATCCCCCCTTCCCCCTCAATCCCCCCGATTAATTATAAGCCTCTAAATATAGTACGTAAAATATTTCCAAACGAAGAAAACAATACTTGTACAGCTAATTAAGTTTCTTTTTGAAAAATTTATTTTTATAATGCTAATTATTTATTCAATTATTTGCTTTTACTTTTTTTTGTTCCTGTTAATCGATAAAATGAAACGAATATGTTTGGCGGTATATTGGGTTGTGATACGGGAGAATGATACTTTCGACCCCCGACCCTCTTAAAAATACATGTGAGCTCCAATGCCTTAACATAAACTATTTCAGATATACCAGAGATTTTATTTCCAAGAAAATTAATATTTTCTTGCATAACTTTAGGTTAAATAATCAACAAATAATGAATAGTCAACTATACTTAAGCTACGTTTTTAATAGCGCGTGAAGTATTATATAAAATTAGGCTGTTGAATACTGGATAGAATTAAGTATAATCAAATATTTCCATCGCAATTGTTAAGATACGTTCATAAAAAGGTTTAAGAAGTGTTTAAACTAATTTAAAATAATTTCTAAATGTATATATAACCAATTATATATACTTATCTATTATTTAAATAAAAAATATGTATTTATTTTGGTTCGCTGTTAGAAATATTCTGATATTAAGATTAATAAGGATCTACTGATTTAGATTATTGGAAAAAATTATACATTTCAGCAACCAATTCTTTCAGAAATATAACCAAAAGTATCCAATAATGTTTAACAGATCTTAAAGCGTTATCAAGTAATTGTAAAAAAGCATAATTTAGTATTTATTGCTTCTAATAATTAGAAATCGTGTCGAGATTATATATATATTTCAGTTTAACTGTATTAAAATAATGCAAAATATTAAAATTCTTATATATAGCCCAATACGTCTATTGAATGTTTTTTTTTTAAATTTCAGAAGAGGCTAAATAAATTACAGTTGCTTGTTTACAATAATGAGAAGATATATTCATTTACAAATATAAAATTAAAAACTTATTAAATAAATAAAATCTTAATTCATTGCATGATCGAAAAATGTGTCAAATATTCTTTCGAATCTATATTACCACATGTAAAATTTTCACACTTTTATTTACATTAATAAACGAACATTTATTAAAATATATATAATATTCCGAAACAGTCGCACAATATTTTATTGCATTGGAAATTATTAATTAGTTGTTCAAAGTTTACTGCTAAAGAAATTTTTTTTTGCTTAGGTAGTTGTGTTCAGAAATATTGATTTATATCGGATCAGAAATCTATGTTGCACTAGTCATCTGATGATGAGAAATTTTATTCACGTGTTGTTTAATTTGCCATACATTTGAACTTCATAATATAATTCCTCTATTGTTAGATTGGATTTCAAATTTTTTTTTCTATATTCAGAATTTTACTTCTTCTTATATAAAAGGTTTGCGACAACTGTTTTTACAAAAACACATTAAAAAAAAAAATAGTAACTATAGAAAAGTTAAATAAATAATTTCTGTTTAGCTCTTATGATTTATTTTACTTTTAAAAAAGAGTTTAATGTCTTCTTGATATATTTGACACCTGAGAGCAAAATTAAATATCGTAACTTCGTCCGTACAAAACCAAAACTAAAAGTGTAGTTCCTATTTTCGTGATAGAAGTGTAAAATACACAATGCATAAATATTTGATTTATTTTATTAAATATATTTCATATTTATTCAATTTGTTTGGTTTATCTAAACATAAAATGTCCATATATATTATTTAATTTAAAATTTTTAAATATTAGTATGATATAAAAAAAGAATTAAATTGTAATTATGTTAACTATAGAAAATGAACATTCCTGTTTTAAATAAAGTCATAATTTTTTTTTCCACACACAACAAAATACTTCTAGATTAAAAAAATGTGTTGTATTATTTTCATATTAATTAAAAATACTTAATAAAAAAGAATTTTCTGCATCAATTAAGTTTATCAAATATAGTTTCAAACACAACAAATTCCTTAAATAAGGAGAACAATAGATATTAATATTCTGTCTCATTATATAAAAGTCATTTTATTAAATGGGTTTTAAGCGACAAAAAAAGGGTAATAAAATAAAATGACAGAAAACTAATGTGTAGCAAAGTATTAAAATATTTTATATAGAGAACGGAACTAGCAATTACCAATCTGTATTCCTTTCGAAAAGCTATTAAATAATTCATCAGTGTACTAACTATAATAAAATTTCAAGATCTCTCATTTCTACTGTAGGAAATATATTATATCGATTTTACACCATCTAGTACGATGGAAGAAAATTATTAAAATGCATATTCATTTCCTATTAATTTTATCTTCAAAAATGGAGATTTATATTCAGATTTTTAAATAAATTGTGAGAAATCTTTTGTTGAATAATAATAGTTTTCTAACTTTAAAATTTATTTTACTACCGTAAAGAACTATGTTCTAGATTTGAATAAAACAGAAAATTTTAATACATTGTTTTGAAGATGTTAGGTTTTTTTGAATAATGGAAAGCATTAATTGATTAAAACAGACAAATAGTTGATGATTTATGGGTTTGTTTTTAAATGGCCATTTTCTAATTTCAACACTGTAGTCACTCACAAATACCGAAATCTTTGGAGATGTAATATTTTTTCCCAGAAATTTTAGTTCTTTTAATCCCTATTATTTCAGATGTAAATTTTTGTTTATAATTTGCTTCCTTTTTCTGTATTTTATTTTACTAAACTGAATAATTTACATGCATACGGAGTATTTTATAATATTTTTAAAACTTTTAATGTTTTCTTAATATAAAGTTGACTCTCGATAGTTTGAAGTTAAAGGGACCAATGAAAAACTTCGAATTATCAAGAGGCTAAGAAAAAACTCCCGAATTTTTTTCTAACACTTTTAAATTTTAAACTATGTAATAAAACAACAATTGTACATATGTGTAAAATTACTTTAAAATAGTTATCGAAAGTACATATTATACAGCATAAATATTTTTAAAATACAGAAGTTAAAAGTCATGTATAAAAGGAATACATTTATGTAGTAATTCTCGAACAAGACTCGTTCACGCCCCACCAAATCTCTTCCACTCATCATTCGAAGTAAATCCATTTCGTACCCGGTTGCCTCAGACACTGTCCCCAACTGTATTGGTTCTTTAAGGCAAAGTCCAGCCTGGCCCATGCCCTATTTGTTGTCGCATGCTATGTCTGTCACATTGATGAGCCATAAATCATTATATCAGTCCGACGCAAAAACACAATCCAACGCAACTCTTCTTCGCAATAGCATACCATCCTTTCTGAACACATGAGCAGCAAGGTCACATGTTAAACGAAAAATATGGATGGTTGACAACAGGTGCAGTCAGAACTTTCCACTTGAAGAAGGAAAGCAATAAAATTGTCTTTTTTCTCCTGAGAAACCGAGAAGCACAAAGGAGTAGTAGATAGATGATCATCAAAGGAGATACGTTACAGGGGAGACGCGCAGAGACAATACAACTCAAAACATGTAAGCTCCGACCTGTTTGCTACAGGACTCTATATAGTATGCGTTCAAATTGTCGAGAGTTTTATAAGATAACTTCGAATTATATTGCGTGTTGTAGTCTGGCCAGTCACAAATTTTACTTCGAAATATTGAGAGTACCAAAACGTATTGTTTTAGTTCGAAATATCGAGAGTTTTTCTAGGAGCTGAGCATATGCTTCGAATTAGCGAGAGGTTCGTATTACCGAAAGTTTGAATTAGCGAGAGTATATTATTAATAAAGATGAATTAATTACTCAAAGTCATTTAATGATCATATTTGTTCTTGATTTTTGTACAATTTTTTACTTTCTATTTGTTTATAAATATTGCTTAAAAATGAATATGTGTACCACATTTCAAAAGAAAAAATCGTTAAGACATTGATGGTAAAATCCTTGTTAGATGTGGCCCCAAAATGTTTCGCCAAAAGGTAAGCAATGTTTTTCAAAAGGGCCAACTCTCTCTAAATCCTAAGCACGCAGCCTACGTACAAGGATTGCCAACTTGGCGCTGAATTCCTAAAAAACAATTGGCACCAAATTTTTATCACCAAATCAGGGGGTTCAAATATTATACCAATCAGACCTAGTCAGACAGATAATTAATCACAACAATTTTTCAACGAGCATCGTGTGATATTAATGGAGGTTAGGGGGGGGCGGGATATTATATAAAAGTACAGCTAAATAAATGGGAATTTTTGAATTTCTTATACATAAATTAAAAAAAAAACAATTAGCAAAAAATAACAATTAGTTATGTAGGGAATGTTTTTATAGTAAATCCGCGTTTCTCAAACTGTGGAACGCGCCCACTTACGGGAACGTGATAACTCTACCAGAGGGGGTGTGGACCATATTGAAAAGTCGAAAACAAAAGATTATTTTAAATATTTATTAATTCACTGAAAGTAACAAACTCACAAAATACATTCTGACAATGAAAAATAAAATATACCTTACACTGATATAATACACTTATAAGCGTATCAGGAAGCCACAATGTATTTTATAATTAATTTAATAATATTAAGTTAAGAACAACATTAATGAGCATGTAACCAATAAGCCAATAACCAATGAGCCATAACCAATGAGCATGTAACATATAAAATTATATACAAAAATTAAAACTTATTTTGATAATTTGTATGGTTTATAATATATCTCTTGACTAAAGGCACGCGTATGGGATGCATAGGAGGGAGGGTGCGAAAAGAGGGGGGGGGGAAGCAAATCCTCTGAAATAAGTAAATTTTTCGCAAACACACTGTCAAGATCATTTTATGCCATTCCAAAGCCTTTGGAATAATTTTATGGATAGCAGTGCACAGAAAAAATCATACTTCGGAAAGTCGTATTTATACTCACTGGGGCAATTATCGTTTTAGCTGAGCGAGACGTTTATATACGCTGGTGGAACTTAACGCTGTATTGTAGCTTTAGCATCAAAGTGTATTTTTGTATTAAATATATTGTTATCGTATGGAGGAGGGGCGATGAAAATTATGGTTGAATATTGGGTTGTAAATAATGAAACTTTGAGAAGCACTCTACTAAATCACATACTAAAAATAAATGCATAGAAAACTTGTTGATAAGTTTTTAGTGTTGGTTTATCATCTCACATACATTAAATTAAACAGTTTCAAAAAATAAAAAGCTGCATATAGTTATATTATAATAAGCTATCTTACCGTCATTTAACTCCTGTGCAACCATTTTGATGCAACAAATTATTCACAGTGCTACAACACCATTTCTCAAAATCTAATTGTAAAAACGTATAATTTTTACTTTTCAAACCAATGCATATTTATAGAATTCTTTTTTCTCCGTTCAGAAAGAGTATCCACAAAGGAAAAGTAAAAATTTGCATTTAGAGACCCGGTCTCACATTAGAGATTAAAAATAAATTATTTTCAGTGACCTCATTAAACCTGGATTTCAAAGAGATCAAATGCATGGGATTAAGCAGATAAGTGGATTCCATGTATTTGCATAATCAAGGGATTATATTCCAGCACCCAGCCAGATGCTTCCCTTCTTTATACGCAAGAGATGCACTTAAATCGTAGTATAATCTAGAGATTTTTGGATTTATCGATGCTAAAATATGCCGCGTGTTTTACAACTTGTTTCGGAAATGGAAATAAATATTATTTCCTTTGTTCAAAGGAAAGCATAAGAGGGAACATTTACATATTTCTGGTTTGATAATAACTTTGGAGAGCTGTATATAAACAATACATTACTCAAGAATTGATCTTAATATTTAATAATCCCTTACATGTCGGACTTTTTTACGAATTCCTGACACCCCCCCCCAAATAAGTTTTTTATTGCACAAAATTATGTATTATATTTTAAAATGAAAAATGCAAATTATTTTTACTAGTAAGTAGTTTTCTAGTAGTTTTATCGTTGAAAGAATATGTAATATCCCGTTCACTAATCTATTTTTTGCAATGCACCTTCGATTTAAATTTTAAAAAGTACACTGTGATAATATATAATTTTACTGCTTTGAAGTGTTTAAAATAAATATCTATCAAAAAATAATAAATGCATTTGTTGAAAAATATTTGGAATAATTTATTTAAAAAATATTTTGGTAAATACTAACTTACCGTTAGAACAGCATTACAATCTCCCTTGGACATTAAAGCGTAAAAATCATATTTTTTACACAACCGGAATCGTGTATTACATATTTTTTGTTTACTTTGTCAAACAAAACTTTGATAATAAATATCATAAATATCTTGAATGGTTTTTTATTTTAAAATTTTAACACATATCTCGAGATTCATTAGATGTTATTAGTGTTAGATTACAGGCGGAAATAGCACTGTGATCATTGTAAAGAAAGTAATATTAATTGCATCATCTCGTAGAAATATTCAAAAATACAAAAATATCAAGGAAATTAAAAAAGACTTGTTTTCAAGACTTAATGTTAAATTTAAAACAAACATAAAGTACCATTGACTCGTATTCTTATTTTGGAATTTTTTTTAAAAAAAATCCAGATTTTCAATAGAATTCTCCCCTTTTCACACCTTTTTTACTTATTTTCTGTTACTATTTCAGTACATGTCCTTATAAATATTTCGTATATATAGACTTTTGTAACATTATAAAGTCAAATTAATGTAATTGTAGTGTTCACACTGTAACATATTAATTTCTAAAGCATCTTTAGTATATCAATATATATATATATGAATGAGAAAAGCGGCTTAGTCACTCCTCACAAGAGCTCTGAAACTACTACACCAAAATATTTCAAATTTGGCAAGCACATTTTTTTGTTGAGTGGTGATCCGCTAAGAATGGGGTTTTTCATAAATCGACCCCAATGTGGTTGCAGGTGGGTAATAGATGAAAATTCCGGTTAATGAACTATAACACACAAGATTTGAAATTTATAAGGTTTGTTTCTTCTGCTTAATATAGAGACGTCAAGAACTTATTTTGCGGAGATGGGCTTCCAAGAGGGGTTGCAAGAGCGCACTTTAGATTTTAAAAAAATCTTGTCTTTGGACTATTAACCCCTTTCAACTTGGTAAACGTATTTCTTTTGATGAGTAGAGATCTCCTAAGATTAAGTTTTGCTTAAATGATCTCTTAATAGAAAGCATAATTCAAGGACTTAAATATCAAACATAAAAACAGTATATTGTCATACACCATTAAGATATATCCTGCAAAGCGGACAGATAATGACAAGTAACTATATAATTATATACTTTCTTACACAAAACAAGGTCAAGTTTTTCTTAAATTTTGTCTGACAACAAAAAATATTATTCATTTTATTTAAACTCTTATTTTTAAGGCACATCAAAATATTAATCTTATTTATAACTAGGTAAAATTACATTTATATCTACTACCCTACCTATATTTTAATTGATGAAGAATTTTTCAAAATATTCAAAAGTCGCTGGTTCTAAATACAATTATGTGAAAATATGTATATAATTCAAATTTCATTTCATTCATTTTTTTCATAAATTGTTTCTTACTTTAATGAACTATGTTGCAAGAAATTTACATTTATGCTCTCAAAATCTAATGTTTTGTAAGTTGGATAGTTCTAATGATACAAAAAGAGTCGGGCAGAAACGTAAAAGGGCTGTGAAGCTCATTTCATCTATTGAAGTCTAAAGCACTTAGTTTCACACAATGGGGAAGTTTGAAGATTGGAGAACCCTTTTTCAGTTGGGGGACTTGAACATTATTAAAGTAGCCGCGGTAGCCTGGTGGTCAAGGTAACCAACTTGTAGCCATCGTGTCATGAGTTTGAGACTAGTACCACTGATGACCCGTCGTGTTTTGGGGAGATACATGCTAAATCTGTCGAAGCTCAAACGTCCTACCTTTCCTGTGATATAGAAGTTAGGAGGTGAAGTCAAGCTCAGGTGTCGTCCTTGTCACTTGACAATGTTACAAAATGACAAGGTATATCCTCAAAAGCCCTCCTATTTGAATAAGGGGTATTAATATACATTCACCCATTCACTGATTATGATAAAAAATCATAAAGGCCGTTACGAATATCTCAAACTATTAAGGGGACACAGTACGATTCAAATGACAAAAATCGGTCAGAAAATCAAATGTAATTTTTTTAGCCTAAGTTATTCTTTTTATCGTTTTCTATAACCTCACAAAACTTGAAAGCTCTAAACTTAAAAAAGCGTAGAATTATGATAGCTTTTACGTTCGTTTTTATTCGCTTCCCTACGGCAAATCAAAATTTAAAATGACTTATCTCAGAAAGATAACAGAACGAGTTTATCTTCATTTAAATTATAAGATTTTCTTTTCTATTGTGTCTAATGCTTTGATTGTTTTTTACCTATTGCTAATAGTGCATGTAACAAAAGTTGGTATGCATTTTTAAATCAAAGCAATTTTTTTTTTAAAAAAATATCTGAACTCAGAATTTATAAAATTTTAAGGAATTTTCCATAAGCATTCATAAAAAAAAAGTATTATACGAATACCAATCATGTTATCGCAAAACCCATACCAACTTTTGTTATGCATGGTTTGACGTACTTGTAAGTCAAATTTCATGCGTGTACGTAAAATCTTGTAGGAGAAGTAGCATTTTAAAATGACTTCAAAAATTTTGAGTTTTTTTCCTGTAAAAAAATTAATGGTTAGCTTTTTACGAAACTTTGAGCGCAAAATCTGTTTTACATAGTAAACAAACATAGGAGGCAACCAAAAACATTTTGTAAATCCTTAAATTAAAAACTTTTGCTTAAATCGTACCATGTCCTCTTAAATTTTTAATCTTTGAAACTGATCTAATTATTAACATTTTATAAACAGTCCGTACCACTTTATAAATTATTTTTAAATTAAATTCTAGTCTGATTCCTCCATTAATTTTTACGACTATAAGGAAACGATGTTGTCATCCACACAATAGGCTTAACTTGTCTTGTAACCTAAGAATCACCAGCAGAAAATCCCTTAAGCAAAAATGTAAACTTAGCTGAGTGTAGAAGTAAAGCTTAGCGAAAATCGGTGGAATTCGAAATTAGGAAAAAACCGGATTTAAAAGGATTAAGGCGTCTTTCCGCTCCTCGACGTGGGTGTGAAATAAAGATCTCCCGCCCCCACCCCGGAACTTACACCTAATTTTAATGTGGTGGTTTAAATGACGTCATTCTCATTGTCATTCTGTACTGGTGGATTTGGGGGCTGGAAGAAAATATATATATATATAAAGAGAGTGTGAGAGAGATAAACGGATAGAGTGTTTTCACATAGATTTCCCGCTTTTAAAATACTTGATGTCCGTTTAGTGAAAAAGAAGCTTCGCAATGTTTCAGGTCGAATGTATTGCCTTAATGTTTTAGACCTATAAAAATATTCCTTGAGAGAAATTATAAAAAGTTACTCTTCCATTAGCTAATATTTCAATTAAAAATATTTATCAATTTTTTAAAAAAATTATAAATAATTTAAATAGAGTAATCAATATCAATTACCCAAAATTATTAATATACTACATAAAATTATAAATATAAAATTTATAATTATAAATTAAGGAATTTAAATTGTATATATGTCTAAATTTTTTTAACCCAAACATAGTAGGACATATTAATTTATTTCTCTATTCTTAACGTTAACTGTATAACAAAAATTGTGCTTTAAAATTTCGCTTACTTTCAGAGTTTTTAAACTAATGGGAATTTAAAGGGGAAGGCGAATTTAAAAATAATCATTCTATCGCACACAAAATAAACACAAAACTTATCACTTATTACGCTTAGACACATAATTATTTTTATTATTTCACGCAAGTTTTTTTTAAATTATATTTTTATGTCCTATTAGCACAAGGTAACAAATATTATTTATTACCATATATTTGATAAATGATCTCTCTTCATACATTCTTGCTCAAATATGATTAATTCCAAATTTAACATTGGTTTAATTGAAATTTATGTTTTCATAACGAAAAAAAAAATCCTTCCTATTTTGAATTTTATCATTAAGGGTTTTATAAAAAATAAAGTTATTATATACAGTTAGGGTATAAATCTTTTAGAACATTGGTATAAAAATAGTTTTTTTTATTCAGAATTATAATAATTTCTCTTATACTTTATTTAAGCATTTTTTGTTGACATATTAAAAAGTAAAAATCATATATACCTAAATAAAAAGTATATTGTAAAATTTTAATTTTTTAAAAGAATTACTGAGTAGAAAGTATTTTATTGAGGATTGAAAATTTGAACAAGATATATATATATATAATATATATATTATATATATATATATAATATAAGAAATATATATAGGGAGAGAGTGAACTAAAATTAGGAATTTTAAAAAGAGCATGATTTGGTCTGCATTGTTTTAAAAATGCACATCCGGTTTGGCTAGTTTTGCTGGAAAGCCTGTTTTTGACTCCAACTTTGGCAATGTTTGAACAGAGTTACATTGTTACAACAATGGAGACGAATCTAAGTTAGCGTCGAAAACAGTAATTAATGTAATTTAGTTCATTAATCGGTAATTAATGAATTAATATTTGAAAAAACTGTATTAACATCAAGTGCCATCCACAACAAATTTACAAAAAATTATTTGAATTTGATTGGATGATTAGAAAGTTTTTATTAACGATTGAAAATTTTAACAAGATAAATATTAAGAGAGAGAGAGCGCTAATAGTAGGAGTTGAATAACCAAAGTTTTAGTTTTAATTTCACAAACACTTAAATATTTTTACTCAATACTGATACCTTTTTACCAAAATAAATACAGTGATTTATTTCTATGTGTACTAAATTCAGTACATAATATACTAAACTAACATAGTGAGTTCATTATACAATATTTTGAACCTGTATATCCACTCCGAATTCAGCTTACGAAGCTGTGAAACTGGGGCACTGTTAAGATTAAAGGCGATCCTAAATTAGGTGGTGTTAGGTAGCAGATGATTCGATCTGAGCGCGTCTGTGGTTCGCTGATAGTGTGATCTGTTTCGAAATGAGGAGTAAGCTTTCCAGATGAATACTTAATGAAGTCCTAAGGTTATGCCGGAAGTAGAGGATTTCTATCCACTGTTAGGTGTTCACTGCTTCTGTCAAATTGGGTGTCAATGTTTGAGTGTGCATGAATAACAGAGATTTAATCTTAGATTAATAGATATAAATGAAATTAAAATTTTGTTACTTGAGAAATAATTTCTGTGTTAAACTTTTCTTGAATATATGTCAGTTTTTCGAATATTTGTTTATAAAACTCATGATAAATGTAGGGTTTTATGCTTTTTGTTGATTAATTTAAAAACCACACTACTAGACACATTAACAAATAAGTAGCAGATTCTTGAATTTTTTTTCTGGGAGGAGGGAGATAAAATTCATTGGATACATAAAACTTCTTAAAAACGCCCTGTAATCGTGATTGAAAGTTTAAATCATCCGTAGCACAGTACAGACTGTAGGCAGCATGCCATTTGATTACCTACCTAATTCATAGAATTGATTTTATAATGAAATCATGCATTATTGCCCGTGCTGTACACTTTCAGCTGACAAACTGGTGTTAAAGTAAAACAAAAACAAAAAAAACATTTAGATGGCGTTCCATGAGCAATGAGATACCAACTGTACCTTGGTGCTACAATATGAAACAAGTTCCCAAAGTGTGTTGAATTTACCTACAATGTATGTGCAGCAAAATATGAGGTAGCGTTATGCTACAAGAAAACCAAGAATTGCTTTAGAAACTTCCATCTTTCTATATATGTGCGGCCTTCTTTGGATTTTGACCTCTTAAATCTTCGTTGATTCAAGGCAAGCTCTCCCTGTTTTTGTAGTAGCCGCGGTAGCCAAGTGGTCAAGGTATCGGATCATGGCTGGCGTGTCATGAGTTCGAGCCCAGTACCACTGAAAAACCGCCGTGTAGGGGTGCGATGCACGTCAAATCTGTCAAAGAGCTCAAACGTCCTCCCGTTCGTGCTGTGTGGTAGTTAGGAGAGGGGGTGCACGCTCAGGTGTCATCCTCGTCACTTGATAGTTCAAATTACGCGGTTCCATCAACAAAAGCTCTCGTGTAGCTGAACAGTGCGACGTTAATATTCACTCACTCGCCCTGTTTATGTAATTTTAATAAATAACGTTAAAATGTAAAAATCTAGAATTTTTTTATATTCTTTATGTATCTCGTATCCAAAAAAATCAAATTCGAGTTTATGAGTGCCACAGAGTTGGTGTGTATGCGTGAATGACTTCGATTTATGGTGCCGTTCTAAATGGACATTGTTAAAAGCTTATGTTATGATAAAAAAGAAATGAAACTTGACAATATTAACTGCCGATTAGTCTTTATTTTCTGTGAACTATATTTTATCGCTTCTAAAGTAAGTTCCATATTTCCACAAAAAAAAGTTTTCAAAAAAAAAAAAAAAAAGACTTTGGAATATTTTTCTGAAACACACTTCGAGAATATAACTATCTTTCCGATAATATTGTTCTTTTCATATTTTTTATTTCAAAGAGAAATAAATGCTAACCTTTTATTCAAAATAATTAGATTAGATTAATTGCTACGAGATACAGCTATAAATAATTTAGGAAACATAAATATTTATTTAAGAGCCAGGATCCAAATTATAAATGTCACTAAAATTTTAATTTTAATAATTCCAATATTGCTTACAGTAATGACTATCAAAAGGTTGGGGATAACGGTGTAATTAGAAATATGAATATTGTTCTAATTATAATCTACATATTAATGGAACTATGAATTTATTCAAGATTCTGCGGAATTTGTTTTGGGATTAGCTTCTAACCAAACAATTTACATCAGAATTTTTTTTAATTATTTAGCGAAATGCACTTATTGATAAAGTTCCTTTTTACCCCCCCCCCCACACACACACATAAAAAGTGCACACACCCATATCTAGAGAGAGAGAGAAAATCTTCATTCAAAACGCGTATTATCTCTATGTTAAGTATTTCTTTTTTAAAAAAAGGAATGTTTAATTTTGAAATAATATATTCCGATTCGTAAAATTACTTAATCCCTGTTTTATCCAAGCAAATTTATTTAGAGAAATAATAAATATTTTTGAATATTATCGCAACATCGTTTCATTTTTAAAAAAAATAATTTTCTGCAAAATTTTAATCGAAATAATTAAAATATTCAAATAAAATGTGAATTATAAATCTGAGAAAATAAAATAAATTGATGAGGTTTTCCTTAGAGAATCGTATGTAATTTTAGCAACAAAAAAATTGTGTTGAATCATTTTGAAGTCTCTAAATTTTAATATATTTTTTTTTACATCATTACACAAACACGTTTTATTTTTCCGTATAATTTATGCTTTAAATGTTTTTAAACAATTCATTACTTAGTAACGGATTTGTTTGCACGTGGTGAATTTAGCATGCTGCTTTATAATCATTTTATTGTTGTTAAAATATTTATATCATTTTT
Source organism: Trichonephila clavata (assembly GCA_019973975.1). Taxonomy (NCBI): domain Eukaryota; kingdom Metazoa; phylum Arthropoda; class Arachnida; order Araneae; family Nephilidae; genus Trichonephila; species Trichonephila clavata. The sequence goes on along the minus strand of BMAO01037962.1, from coordinate 50,526 downwards.
ATAATTCAATTGAAAATTATTATAGGCATTTAAATAATTATTTCGTACATTTGACTAGAAAATAGTATCTGTAATTGCTTAAGAAAACTATAACAATTAGAGACATTTGCCAAAAAGGATAATTACATATAAAATAGACAACCATGCCGTTTTTAATTTCAATATTTTTATATTAGTAGGAACTATTTTCGAAAAATTTCATTTGAATACTGTTACGTAAGCTTCAACTTGAGAACAATTGATGTAGAGGATTATGAACTTCTGACTTAACGAGTACAGACAGGTTTCTATTAAATGTGATTCATTTTAATAGTATAAAATATTTTGCTCAGGACTTTTACATTACATGAAATCATGATTTCTTCTGCTGAAAAATTACGTTTTATATAAATACTTTACTAAGAATATATTTTACATATATTTAAAGGAGGGCATGGTACGATTTAGTATAAAAATCATTGATTTAATTGTTTTTACCGTTTATTTTATCTGCAACTAATGTATTTGTACTACACTCAACAACTGTTGGGCTTAAAATAGTATAAAAAGATAACAATACTAATTTTTGAAAGAAAAATTTTAAAAAAATTATGAAATATTTTATAATATTACTCCATCGGACAATAATTGACGTACATATACGTAAAATTTGATTTCCAAGTGCGTATATATAGCAAACATATATATATAACTATGTATAGCAAAGTTTGACATGAATTTTCTTCTAACATGATTGATATCCGTAAAATACTTTTTTTATGGATGCTTATAGAAAATTCCTAGAAAAATATATAAATTCTAAACTACACCATTCTAAACTAAATATTGCTTTGTTTAAAAAATACATGCCAACTTTTGGTACATGCAATATTAGTAATAGATAGAAGAAATATCACAGCATTTGGAACAATAGAAAATAAAGCCTTAGCATTTCAAATGAAGATAAACTAGATATTTTTTCTTTCTGAAATAAGTCGGTTTAAAGTTCATATTTGCCATTTGGGGATGGAAATAAGAACGAACATAAAAGGTATCATAACTGTAGAATTTTTTATTTGCAGCTTTCAAATTTTGCGAGTTTATAGAAAATTATATAAAGAATAATTTAGAGTAGTTTGAATTTTTGATAGATGTTTGTCAATTGAGTCAAACAGTGTGTCCCCTTAAGATTCTACATATTTTTAAGAACACATATTTAAAAAGATACCCAGTCTATGTTTTTCATTCCACTTAGGCTGCTGTTCTGTGAGAAAAAATATTATTCTAAAATTAGAAGTACAAAAATAGTTAAAAAGAAACAGATAAAACTTCTATGTATATAGAGTATCGATGCTTAACAAGAAACTGGTCATCCGTTATATTTTTACTCTGTAAAGAAAAGGCGATTTCACGCTCGAGTAACCATTACCATTTGAGCTTTTTGAATCTCCGTCATTTTTACTTCTTCATCATCAATTAAAAAACCAGGGAATAACTTATCTTTAAAACATCCTAATTTTAAAAAGTATCTCATTATTTTACTAGCGCATAGAAAAAAATGGTTGTATAAAATGACGGTTGGAAAAAAAACTGGCAATTAATGACCTTTATTTATTTATTTTTCGCCTTTTTTTCAACTTTCTTCATTCTTTGCCATCTGTGCATCTGATAATTAAGTCATAGCAACAGCTTCGTTTAGAACATAAATCTAAAAATCTATGTTTTTTCCCCTGTACTTTAAACATTAGTCTAAAGCAAATAAAGTCTTAACTTCCAAACATTAAATTTTTCGCTCAGATGAGCTAATGGCCTGTTGGAGCGACTATCTTTATTATTTTTTTTTACTTCTGCAATATTATTTTAACTTTCTTTCTTGTCATTTGCACGACTTAGAGATTGTAAACTCCTTTGTTTCTTTTTCTTAACTGGTGCAGTTATGGGTTGTTGTTGTAAAAATTTAAGGGCCTTAACCATTTTTAGCTTTGTTATATTGTAAAACTTATTTTCCAATTGTTTCTCAATTTGTTACTTTACTAATCTCGTAAGTTAATTTATCTTCAACTTTTTTCCAATATAAGTTTAAAAACTTTTATAATTAATTTTAAAAGAGGATTAAGTTTTAATGGTTAGCAATATTTTCCTTTTTTTAAATTTAAGTTCAAGTAAAGGAAATAATTGCAATATGAGCAAACATTTAAAAAAAAATGGAAAAAAATTACACTAACTGAACTAAATTAAATTTTAATTAACATATTAGCAAAGTATTTTAAATGCTGTTTGTTCAAAAACAATTAAAAGTTAAAACTTTTGAGTTAATATCTTAATTTTATCTGATTGTGAAAAATTATATTTTTGTTCTATTAACTCTTTCCAAAATCCTTATTCTAGTTAGTTCTTTCAGAAACATTACGAAGAATTTTTTTAAGGAAATTATTTTTGTTAAAATTTAACAGACTGAAGCAAAATAATCGAACATACTAAATATTAACAGTATTAGTTTTATGAAAGAAAAAATATACAAGATTAATGATAGCTTCTAAAATATTTATACAATCTTGTGGATTGTATACTTATATGTATTGAGGTTAAAACGCAAAAATAAATAAATAAATAAAATATAAAAATGCGGGAAAAAAATATCATTTAGAACCAATCAATGCGTGAAAAAAAAATCTATAATATGTAAATAAGAACAAAAATTATTAAGAAAAATAATTTCAAAATTTATTATTTCCATTAAAAGGGCTAAAGTTTTGAAAAAAAATGAAAAAGGAAAAATTTTTTGGTTGTATAATTTCAGACTCAGAATAATGATTTTTCTACAGTATTAACTAATTTAAATATACATTAAATTTTACATTATTGATGATTATTGATTACTATATTGAGAAGTACAATTTTAACTTTCAACATTTCATATCCCAATTTTCTCTCCCAGCTGTGGTCAAAATCCAATCCAAACTTTTCCTTGTCTTCTGCTTCGTCGAAAATTGTAATTTCAGCACAATTTTTTTTAAAAATTTATACAAAACTCCCTGCTACATATGTATGTGTTTTTTTTTCTTGTAACTATTCAGTAGATGTCCTCTCGTTGCAATAAATATTAAAATGTACTAAAATTATAATACATTATTTGAACTGTCTTAGTTAAAATAAAATAAATCATTAGAAAAAAAATTATTTTTCTGAAATTAAAACAACGATAATTTTTAATGTTGTACGAATTACTCCTACTAAAGAACAAAAGAAGTTTAATGTTATGGGAAAGCATTCAGTGGAAAGCATTAAACACGTTAGAAAACTCAGGAAAACTGTTCAAAGTTTGCTTACGTTTTAACCAAAATAAATCTTGATCATAATCTATGGAGAAGATCAATAATGATTTGTAATATGCAGAAGGGATACTAAAAATAATATATATGCAAATTCCATACTTTCATTTTTATAGAAATGAAACCTATGCTTATTGAGGTGATTTATTCTCAATCATCTTTTTCTCCAAATAGAGTTGCTTCATTACCATATAAATTAACTTAGAAATGAATCGACGCCGAATAAATAAACCTCGCGTGTGCACCTTCATATAAAAGTAAAAGTAATTTAATGTGTATATTTATTCCTGTTGATATTCTGAAGTTGACCATTGTTGAAGTGTTCGTTCTTTGAAAAGGTGTAGATTTTAAACAAAAAAAAAAGTCGTAAAAATGTAACCAATCATATTTGTTTAAAAAATATATTTCTTTGAGCAATTGTGTTTCAAAATTTGCAATATACTTTAATGAATTTTAAAATGTCGTATAGGTTGGGTTGTATTTTTTTTCAGAATTTTAAAACTAACCTATGCAGAAGAGATGCTTTGTGGTATATGTATTTAACGAAATGAACAAGTAAAATTACTTCCTTACCCTTTAGCTTGAGGCTGACACAGCTCAAAAGGCATTTCATTCCAGGTTAAATAAACATAACAGTATATTCATTAGTAACCGGATAATATTCCCTGTCTTTCGCTGTAGAAAACTTCTAGTTTAATATCAGTTCACTCTAGCCGTTGCTCCGCCGACTCCGTCTTTCAAAAGCCTGCGATGTTCATCTCCCCTGGTCTTTGAAATGCAGCAACCCCTTAAACTCTATCAAGCGTCTTCGAAGGAAAAAAACACTCTGGAGTTGAAAATAATGCCGAGAATTGAAGTCCGAGAAAGTCCCCGTCAACTTGAGAACAGACCATTTAAACTCCCTGAGTGTGCCTTCTTTCACACCTTCAATCATCTCTGATTGGTGAGTGTAGCAGATCTCCACACGGTTCTTAACACTTCAGTCCCATTTCATTAGCACTTAGAGACAATAGGCCAGCTCGTCTAAACCCAATTCCTACGCCGTATCTAGTTTACCATCTAGAGGGCAAAACTCACCCTGTCACATTGCCACTGAGGGAACGTCTTTATCATAACCGACCAACAGTCCTCTTCATTCAAATCATTCGCGGCCCACATGTGCGTTGGAGAGCCAACAAAGGAAACTGTTCACGGGAGCGTTCTTTCTATAGATCGCTGGACTAATATCGTCTGGATATTGGAGAAAGAAAAGGTGTGGCGACATCGAAGCCGTTTTTCGAATCAGCTCGCATCTTGTATCCCTCGGACATAAAAGAAGAATAGCCACTTTTTGGAACATACAGTGCCCCATTTGGACATCTTGGTCACTCAGTACCTTAGCCTGACAAGTATTGTTGGGGAGTGTTCTGCTTATGAACTGACGTCGCAGTATTATAATTACAGCTCGAAAGCCGTTAATGTGCATATTAAGTAGCTTATCTACTGGTTAACATTTTTATTCCCAGAAAAGTGCGAAATCAAGACTTTTCCCGCCTATTAACTAGTTAAACTTCACGCTAAAGGTTTTCGTATCTTTAAAATTCAAAAGTTTGTTTCTCTCGTTTCCTTTCTGTGGGAATTTTTGCTGTTTTGCTTTTCTTAGTTGTGCTTGTCGCAAAAACCAATTGCTATGCCGTTAAAAGTGTCACCAATCTTTAGATTGAACTAATAAGAAATCATCACGCATTTTATCATATGTTTCACAAATTTATTTCTTTAACTGTATTATATTAAACCGTTTTATTCATTGTATTGAAGTTTTTCAATTGTTTGGAGATTGATTGTTTTAACCAATATTTGGATTGTTCAATTGTATTAATTTGACTCTTTCAATATCGAAAAATCAATGAACAACATTTAATTTAAGCTTGCAGAGACATTGCTGTTTCTCAGCAAAAAAACTATTTTCCCTTTAATGAATGAATAGTAGGCAATGTGCAGATTACCTAGGTAATTTCAGAAAAAAATTAAACAATTCCCTAGTTAATGTGCAGATTACCTAGCTAGTCTGCAGATTAACTCATTTCTGCACTTTAGAGTAAAAATATAGATGTGGAAAAAGTAAAATAAAAATAATTAATTTCTATGTTAAGTACTGCCACAATGGTAATGATGTTTAGGTGTTTGAATTTTTTTAATGGTAAATAGGAAAAGTAATTTTTTAAGAAAAACATATATTAGAGTATTTATTGTCAAACTTTGCGGTGAGCGAGTGAATATTAACGTCACACTATTCAGCTAATCGATGGCTTTTGGTGACGGACCTCGTAAATTTGAACCATGGTCAAGTGACGAGGACGATACTTTGGCCCTCACCCCCTTCCCCCCCTCGGGTCGTTTTTTTTCACGCGAGTGATGCAAGGTTAAAAAACCTATTGTTAAAATTACAGTGAACGAAAAAGTTGAAGACTGATAAAAGGTTGGATACGACTAATTTGATGTTGAGGGGAAAGAGAGCTGGGGTCGCACACACACACGAAATGGTGAAGTGTACATTGTACTCTTCACTACTCCGAACTCTGTTTTATTTATATTGATGAAAAATAATTGTATTTTAATTCTAAAATCGTCTGACCAAATGAAGTATATCCATTTTTTCGAAAATTTAACCCCTTTAGGGCAATATTAATTTTTTTAAAATTATTTTGTTCCTAATATACACACTATCAAACATCTTTTCCGCATGGTTAGAGAATCATATTAATGCTATATTTTTTTATACATATAATGGAAATTCACGCTAGAGCGTACAAACTCAATTAAAAATCCCTAAGGGTATTTATGCATTATCGCACCAATCGCCAACTCTATTAATAACTCGCCAAGTTGGCAACCTCGATTTCATATGTGCCGTACGCGCCGAAATGGCAACTAGGAGCTTCGTTTCATATAATGTCGACAATAAGTTGCGATAATATGTATGTACACACCTAAGAAATCAGTTAACACGGCACTGCTCGCTCAGGGTGTGCTCTCTCTAAGCCGTCAACTCTCAGGGTCAACTCTCCTTCTAAGCCGTTTTTGGAAAATGCATAGTTTCTCGTGTAGCTGACTTTACGGTCATATCCTTTGAGGGGCCTTAACTTGTAGGCGAATTATAAATATAAATTTTTGCATATAACCTCTTCGGGGTATGTCATACCCTGCGCGTGAATCACCGTTACAGTTCTGAATGCATGAGCACGTTTTAAATCTTCCTTACGCTATAGCCTATTATTGTAGTTATGATGAAAAAATGCGCTATAAGTACACTCATGTCCATAAATTAAGAATAATTCAGAATCACACAGAAATTGAACTCTAAAATAGAAATTTCACCTGTAGAATTATCACCCACATCTTGAAGAAGAATATGCAAATTACAGGAAACCACCAGATGGTGCGGATAGTACGTCACAATGACGAGAGTGTAAGATAGGGGTATATAAGAAATGGTGGCAAAGAAGTAAAATTGTTCTCAAGCGCTTTAAAAGCCTTTCAGTGCAATAACCGCATAGTTATTGCACTGAAGGAAGCATTTGGATGATTTTTACGTGGTAGAATTATCGGACGACTGGAATGTGGACGTGCCCAGCTAGAAGTATCCGAGGAACTTGGAATCGCTCAAAGTGTCATCTCCAGGCTTTGGCAACGATTCAAAGATGATGGTAATGTGAGTAGATGTTACAGCACTGATCGCCCCCGAGTTACAACGCCGAATGAGGACCGGTATTTAGCAGTTACTGCCAAAAGAAACAGACGGAGCACAGCATCAGACCTATCTCGACAGCTCTCTTCAGCTACCGGTACGACAGTTTCAAGGCAGACCGTGACAGACGCTTAGGGCACATTGGTCTCTATGCTCGTAGGCCTGTCAGATGTGTTCCCCTTACCGCAACTCACTGTCGCCTGCGATTAACCTGGAGTAGAGAGCACGCATTGTGGACACCGCAACAGTGGTCTTGTGTTATGTTTTATTACGAGTCCAGGTTTAGTTTGCAGTCTGATTCTCGCCGGACGTTCATATGGAGAGCACCAGGTACCCGTTACCAGCAAGAGAACACCATTAAACGACACCGTTACGGTGGTGCAGTATGGCTCGTTTGGGGAGGAATTATTTTTGGTTCCAGAACTGACCTGCATGTTCAGAGTGTAACAATGACAGGCCACATCTATCGGGATGTCATTCTGGAACAACATGTACGTTTGTTTCGGGGTGCCATGGGTGCTGAATTTCTGTTTATGGATGACAACGCCCGTCCTCACCGTGCAAACATTGTAGACGAATGCCTTCCATCGGAGGATATCACCCGTATAGATTGGCCAGCATACTCACCGGACTTGAATCCAATAGAGCATGTGTAGGATATGCTTGGCCGACGAATTGCAACCCGTCAACGCCCTCCCATCTGTCTACCGGAACTTCGGAGGGCATTGCTTGATGAGTGGTGTAATATTCCCCAAGATCAGATTGATAATTTGATACTCAGCATGCGTAGGCGTTGTAAGGCCTGTTTTGCATCGTCCGAGAGACATACTCCGTATTAATCATCATATTAACCATGTTATACTATTTTTTGTAAATAGGTTCTTTTTTAAAATTTGCTCCAAGGAGTAAAAATCGCAATTTTTATTAATTATGTCAAACATATAGCATCTTTTTTGCTCTTTACCTTTTGTTTAATAGACTTTACAAATAAGTCAAATTTGTTGTGCTTCTGTCTCTTTCTTTGCCTGAACTTCATTATCCTTAATTTATGGACATGAGTGTTATATACTAGATACAGTATATGAAAGATTTAGTACAATAGTATTTTCGGATGAAGAAATTCTCTTTGCGGAGATGAGGAAGAATCGAATGATGAAGAGTATAATAGCAAGTATGATTCCTCCACTGAAATCGGTCCAGATTTAGAATACTGTTAATAATAAATGTATTATATGAAGAGGCACACAAAAGCATTTGGGGGGGGGATCCTAATTTTAAAAAAAGACAACTTTCTTATCCACTTTCAGATAAACTTAAAAAAAAAAACTACTGGTAGAACAATAAGAGAAAATAAAAAAGAAATTCCCGAATTTTTGAATTTAAATAATAGAAAAGTTTGCTCCTATATGGTTTAGTTTATAAAGATACATATTTAAAACAAATTAAGATCCGGTGAAATCATGGCACTCACCCATGACGAGATTAAAGGAGTGTATAAAGAGTGCATGGATGCCCTTATAAAAAGAAAGAGAAAAAATAATTTACCTTTGAAAAATATAATATTTCCTACTTTTTAATCTTTGTGCAGAATTTTTACGGTGGGAACAATACATAAACCCCCTTGGGTATGGCACCCTGCGCGAAAGCTTTAGTTCGTTTTTTTCGCGCGAGTGATGGTCGGGTTAATTTAAATTGCTCTTGTATGCCGCACAAACATATTTACGAACCACTAATTGAGAAAAACAATACAAAGCTTCATTTAGGGAATGAATAAAGTGCATTGCTGATTGATTTAAGATGGTAATATGTGCTACAATAAACTCTAGGTTTGATCTAAAACTCAGCGTAAGCAGATTATAAAATAAACAAATCACCAATTACTTTTAGGTACTATTTTTAAATAAACATATCAAATAATTAGAGGATTCTGCAACTTCACTTTGTCTTTTTTTATATGTGGCCACACAATAGCCGTGTGGTTAAGGTTACGAACTCGTGACCGGTGTATTGCGAGTTCGAGTCCTGGTGCCACTGAAGATCCACCCAGTAGAGGGTGTTGGGACCTATTGGGTACGAAAACACGCAGTCCGGCTAGAGATATGTATACAAATTTAATTTCATACAAATCTAACACACCATCTTACTCTACAGACCACCCTTTTCTCTCGCTTCCAGCCGAGATCCCCAGAACCGGTCGCTCCGGATGTCCTTTTTAGGGGTCTTTCTTGGAATGGATGGGAAAATGGATTTCAGGGAAATCCTGTCCCCTTTAAAATTATGCAGTCACTATCAGCTCTTCGTCTCAGACGTCATTAACGTGTTTCATTTCTGAAGTAACTGGACTTTGTAATAATGTTCGCTACAGGGCTAATGCTTGTTAAGTCTCTTGTCTAGTCTCAGTGTCCTCCCGTTGGTGTGGTAGTTAGGAGAAGGGTGTGCAGCTCAAGGGGTGTCCTAGCCACTTGACCGTAGGTCTTCGAACTGGAACTGAACCAGAAACCGGAATAAAACCGTTATTCTTGTTGGAATAAAAACCGAAACTGAACCGAAAAAATATCGTCTTTTTTCGGTTCGATATATCTTCAGTCAGTTTGTTTCTGTAACCAACTTTTCAATATTTTCTAATTTAACGCCAACCATACAATTATTATTATTATATGTCAACCATATACGATAGGTGGTGACACCACCTATCTCAACCTCCACAATTTAGGCATGGAACTGAAGGGGAGGGAAATATTCTCCAGTTCCCAGCACCCATGGTTGCTGCTACGACCGCCCACAAAACTCTCGGACGAGCACGTGCTCCGTGGGTACTCGGAGGGTATTTGGTGACATTGGGCATTGAACCCAGGCCTTCCGGTCTGGCGTCCGATGCTCTAACCACTAGGCTACCCATGGCCCCACCGAGTCAAATCGTACTGTCACCTGCATGGTGCTCAAAGCTGAAAGCTAACGGCAGGCGTACACCTATCCCCTTGCCATGATGAATTTTGTGGGCCTCGATCTGACACCGTCATACAGGTGGCATTAGAAACAACATGTTAACCATATAAATACATTCTTGTTTATATTTTTTGCACGAATAAGAATATGCATGATCTAAAATTATTCCTTCACGACTGTAAAGAAAACCGTTATTTTTGACCGAACGAAAGCCAGAATTGAACCAATATATTTTATTTCTGTTGACTCGGAACGAAAACCGGAACAAAAACTACGGTTCGAAGCCTTGCTTCACCGAGGTAAAATTTACGAAGTCCATCATTAGTCACCCTCGTGTTGGTTTATAGGGGGACATTAATATAACTCTCACTTATATATATTTCAATAAACGTTGAAGAAAGAGAGAGGGGAAAGAGAGAGGGAGAGAAAGATGTACAATAAATGCAGTCACTCTCGAAGAATGAGGCATAATAGAAAAGGATGAAAGGAAAATTGAATGTAGCAAAATAATTGAAAGATGAAACTGTGATTTAAATTTTTTATTAATAATGAGAATAAAAGGAAAGTTAAACAGTTTTTATAAAGTATGGTAAAAATTTGGTTTCTGAACAAACAAAAAATATATATTTATTTATCTATTCATTCGTTGTACTGCAAGAGAAAGAGAGCTAAAATGCTAATGTTGATAAAAAAATGTTTATCATTATGAACTTTTTTTTTCAATTTATTTTAATTGATATTTTCCAGATGATTAGTTCAGAAAACTTGGGTTTGGTTCCAGTTCTCGGAGTAATTAATTTCCGGAAATGATATATATTTAATTACATGATCATTATTTTAAGAAATGTTTTTTCCTCTCCATTTACGTCGTTGTTCATATAAAAACTAATTTCGCTTTTATTTTAATTGGTGAAGTTTTTTTTTGTATAATCTTTTATGGAATATATTTTATTCAATTTATTTTTCATAAAATATTTTTGGAGGCAAATAAACATTATTTTTTTCTCAAATAGGGGTTGTTGTTTATAAAAGCTATATATTTTTTCTAGTGTGTGAATACCAAATATTTTTAAAACATTCATTTTTAATTAGTATGCAGTTAATTTATGCAATATTCGAATAACTTATAAAAGCTGTAAATAATATAAATCATTTCTAAAACAAAATAAAGTAAAACCCAAATATTTTAATATTTCTATGTAAAGAAATATTTAAAAAAATTTTTTCGAATATTCTTGATATTAAAATTATTTATCTTAGAATGAAACTATCAAAGTACATTTTCCAATAGAGCATGTAACAAAAACAGAATTATTTAATTTATTAAAGAGGAATCAAAAATTAAAAGTTTCCTAAAAATTTGTGACGGATATTTACACGTCCTTCGACTAATCCTCTTCGGGAATCTTTGGGCTATCAACCAGAATCAACCATTTTGGAAGAAGAAACCGTAATATGCAGATTAGGCAAGTTATATATAGTATAAGTTTTCTAGCTAGTGAGTGAGATATAGTAAGAGAATAGGCGGAGTTGCCTGGAGATTGAAATATTGAGAAGCTGATAATAATGAAAGATATCTACCGATCAGGTATTAGTTACATTGGAAGAACGTTTCAGGTTTTTAGTAGTTAAAAATATTTAAGTGACGATAAGTCACATAGATACATTGTAAATCAAATATTAGAGTAGTGGATTGATCCATAAAAGGTGGATCAATTTAATAGAAGTCTTTAAAAACTCACGCATCTTGTACCAAAATTCCATCTGCTCTTTAGAGGAAAATCTCATCCTATTTGATTATTTGAATAGTGTCTGTGATAATTAGTGTGCTGAATAAATGGTTGAAAATTATTATGACGAGTCTCCTTCACTTCCTTCCACACCTCTAGCTGGTTTCGAAAGTAAGTGTAGAATGTTACAAATTTAGTGAAAGTATCTAGCAGATAAATACCCTGTATCCGAAAAGCAGTGGGGTAACTTACACCCCCTGAACTCCTGCATTGTGGGGAGGACAAGGCAGGGCAAGTTCTAATGGCCCCAAATCCAAACTGACACCCTTTGTAAGATCAGGCTTGGGCCCCAAAATCTGACTTTGTAGCGGGGCCCTAATCATTTCGATTACGCCACTGCCGAAAAGTATGGCTACACTTTCAAATTTTAATTACAACTAATCAAAGTCATTTTTTACGGTTTTTCTTATGTTCCTTTAAGGTATCCGACTACCCTAAAATTGTGAATTTTGCCAAAAATTGACAATTTTTTTATGATTTTATTTTATGGGGCATCTTGTTAGATTTGTAAAAATACCAAGTTTATCATTTTCCATTCACTAGAACAGACACTAGAAGTGTTTTAGTAAAAGCAGATGCCATTACTTTAACCAAGATGTCATACATTAAAACGCGTTTTCCTCGGAACGTGATTTTTTTTAAATAATCAAACGGGGTGAGTCATTGCTAAAAAAGTTTTAAACACACTTAACTGTGAAATCTTTTCTGTAAGTTCTGTATAATAGTAGAATTGTTTTAACCTTCACATTTACCAATCACTATTTTATTACAAAATTTACAGTACCTTATGTGTATATAACCACTGTTTTTTTAAGCAATTTCTCATAATAACTGAGATAAAGTGCTCTAGTTTTTGTTACAAAAGAAAACATCTCTTATCCTGAAGGTCATTTCAAAAATAAATAGTTTAGAAACACATTAGATTGAAAAAATTGAAAATTTGTTCATAAACCTTTGGCACAGAATGGACCGTGTTTATTCTATTTTTTGTCAATTGTTACCTATTTTTTCTCATATTAATAATAACTTCTTTTTCTTTTCTTAATTTTAGCACATTTTTCTTAATGCTATAATCAAATCTAAAAATAACAAAAACATCCTTTTATCTCCTTTTTTTAAAAAAAAAGTTGTCGCAACCAGTCGGATACCTTAAGAATTTTATTTAACAGTGTTTTTTTCCAAGGTTTCAATGTGCGCAACACATCGAATCTGTACTATAGTAATGTTATCTCGGCTTTTACTAGGGTAGCCAGATTTTATTCTTGACTATACATTTACCTATCGTCATCAATTTTTCATGTCACGCTTATAAATTGTGGATCTTGAAGGTTGACTTCGTTTATAGGTAGTCCGAAATTTACGTTGTATAAGTCTTTGTAGATTTAAATTCGATATGCCCTGCTACAACTTGCATTTGCTATTATGCTGAAGCCATTTTAAAACGAGAATATTGTAAAATATGGGCTTTGCATCATGTAGTTAGAATTTAATACTTTATGTATGGAACTTAATAAACTGTAATCGAAAATATTTGCTTATTTTTAACTCCCTTTTTAAAGTGTTGTCATACTTTTCAGACCTTCTATACGCGTATATATTTTTTTTTTATAAAAAATCATTTTTTAAACCTGTGTGTAATATTAAGAAAAAGGCACATGTACAACTGGGAAAGAGAATTTGTTCCCATTTTTTTCCTTTTTCCTTGTTTTTTTAAATTTTTTTGTATATTCAGATGAAAAAAACTTCCATAGTTAAAAAAAATTATAAAATGGATAACTTAAAAAAAATATTTATTTAAATGTTTGGTACTTTTCCGTTTCACCGGCGCAAACGCTTAAGTCCCCGAAAGTGACACAATCGACGTCATACGGAATAACCCCACTAGTAACTTTGTATTGCCTCATTTTCGAATCAAGTCATGGTCTTTTGTCATCAGTAATGTATCTTTCACAATACATCAAAATTGATGAAAAACCAATGAACAATAATATTTATTATTATTTTTTACGTGCATATTGTGTTTTGTCGCCAATACTGCCAACATGGCGGGATTTACGCTTACAAAACAAAAAAAATACCAATGCTTTTATTTTAATCATTAACTATTTTATGATACTTTGGAATAACTCCCCATTTACACTTCACATCTAATAGAAACGGTCAAAAATAAAGCATAGATTCTTATTGTTTTAAACATCTTTTTCGCAGTATTATTTTTATATTTAAATAGGTTTGTTTCAATAGTTGATTTTTTCCCCATTTTTCAAATACATATTTCTACGCATTATTTTCCTATTTATTTTCCTATTCTCTTTTAAAATAATTCATCGTTTTTGTCTTGTCAAATCAAAAATGTAAATAAATACGTTTTTGAGATGCAGCAAAATTATCTGTACAATTATGACGTAATTCGTTCTGCTGTTCCCTACGTTGCAACCTGATAATTTATTAATATTTATTTTTTTCAATCCTAAACATAATTTCAAAAGACATGTTTTAAATTTTTAATGCATGTATTGATTGGCAGTTATTCAAATAAAATTTTCCATTAGGCACAACATTTGCTGGAGGTTAAAGTATGTATGTTTGCTCTGAAATATTAAACTACAGCACTTAAACAAAACAAAAACCAAATCCACACGTAAGAAATGTCAAATGGAAGTTTGCTTTTCTATGTGTAAGATTCATTAGCTCCCAATGATTTGAAAATAATCCATAGTGTCAATCACATGCACCATTAACTTCCATTAAATAAGAAGGACCTCGCGCTATTAAAGACCTCAAATATATTCAGAGGGATCAAAAAGGAACTTTCAAAAAATCGATTTTCGGGGTGTTCGTGCAAATGTGACACTGATTGTAATATCATTTTGCAGTTTTTGTGGGAAATGTTTCTTGGGATTGTATGTTAAATGATGCGAAACACAGAGATATATATTCTGATGTTTTATTTGTTTATTTTTTGTATGTGTGTGTTTTATCTTTTTGATTTTTTTTCCGTTCTTGTGAAGGAAAGCTTTAAAATGTTTGAATTCACTTTATGTGTTTACTAGCAAATATTGTTTGGTACTTTTCCGTTTTGCCAGCCCAAATCTCGCCAAGATGGCGTTATTGGCAACAACACATAATATAGACATAAAATGTATTAATAAATATTAATTTTCATTGGTTTTTGATGTGCGAGTATTATGAAAAAGACGTTACTAATAAGAGTGACTCGTTTTGTAAATGTGGTGTTGAAAGGTTGCCAGCGAGAATATTCCATTTGGCGTTAGTTGAATAATTTTTTTGGCGAATTTATTCCCGGCTTTGATGGAACGGAACAATATATACGTTTGTGTGTGTGTGTCTGTGTGATACCTCTAAAGCTAAAAAGCTGTTAATGAGCAGGTAACCTAGCAAATCTGCAGATTAACTTATTTGTCTCATTAAAGTGCGTAATTAAGAGCATTCCGCACTTTAACTAGGTAATCTTCAGATTGGTGGCGTCATTATCCTAAAAGTTCAATAATTTGATTCTCTCATTTTCTTTCTTTTAGGAATCTGATAAAAAAAAAACGTTGACTCATCTGAGATTGATTGTATTAACATACGCATGTATTGATTGCTCAATTGTATTATCTTGATTCTTTAGGTATCAAAAAAAAATTAACAACATTGAATTTAAGCACACAGAAACGTTGTTGTTGTTCAACAAAAAAACTTATTTTCACTTTAGTTAATATCTAGTAGATAAAGTTTAGAAAATCTAAGTAATTCCCGCAGATTACATAGGTAATTTGAAAATTGAAACAATTTTCCGTACTTTAATAAATTCTTCTAGTTAATGTCCAGGTTACCTAGCTAAAGTGCGAATTAAAAGATTTCTGCAGTTTTACGATAACATGTATACGTTTCTACCTTTGATAATAATAATATCGATAGTAAAATTCAGCGCAGGTGATTCTCTTGAATATAAACAAAAAAATATTTTTTTTTGTTTTTCTTACGAACGAAATTTAGAAATGAAAGTTCAATTTGAGATACAATTTCTTTCCTTTCCTTTAAAAAATAACTTTTGTCTATATTTGAGATATCACAATCTTAAAATGCTTCAATATTTTCAGAATTATGAAAACAAGAAACCATAATTTAAGTACTCCTTTTGAAATTACTTATTATATTTTTTGTATAATAGCCTACATAGTTCAATAGTTTATAGCCTACATAGTTCAATAGTTGCATTGAAATGATATTTTTGTGAAGCAGAAGCCTATATAATAATATTTCCTTATGGAAAATAGTTTTTATACTAGCATAAAAATAGCGGGGATAAAAAATTTGTGATTATCTATTATATATCATAATCCTATTTGGCGTATAATTCCAATTGTAATAATTTTGCGGAGAATACGAGATAAAAATCTCCGATACTTATTTCCTTAGTTGTATAGCATGAAGCAATTACTTAATTGCCTTTAAAGCTCTAAAGTAAACAGTAAAATGATTATAGAGTTAAATTCTATATTTCTCGCGTGCATAAAAATCCAATACAAAATAATTAATTGCTTAGAAATATTGAAAAGATGACTTAAACAGAAAAATAAAATATGTTTATGCAATATAAACAAAAATGTAATGATAAAATCAACGAGATTTCAAAATGACTCAGCATAATTTTTTTATCGTTAAAAATATATAAATTTCTCTTGAGACTACCTCGTGTACTTTTTCCTTCATTTTCTCAGATTTATAATTCACATTTCATTTGAATATTTAAATTATTTCGATTAAAACACATTAAAATACTTCGAAATAGAAACATTATAGCGAAAATATTTTATAGCATTTATTCTATGTCTAAATAAGTTATTTTTGAAAAATGAATTAATTTTGTGAATCGTAATTTTAAATAAAATATTACTTTTAGCAAAGAGATTATATACGTTCTAAGTGAAGTCTCTTTCTCTCACTCTCTCTCAGTATGTGTGTGTGTTTGTTTATATATATATACATATATATATATGCAATTATAACCCCTACTTCATTTCTCTAAGTCGGTGATAACTTTAGAAAACATAGTAATTTTCTATTTTAACCTATTGACATTTTTATGTATTGGTTTGTTCATGGTTCTAGAATTTCACCCTTTCTCTCTTATGTAGGATATTACATTTGTCCATCATTTCTTGAATTTATTATATATATGTTAAAGTATTGATTTCGTAGTTATTTATTTAACGTAAGCTTTTACTGTTAATAAAATATATTGGAATAATGAAATTTAATCATTCATATAACTATTTATTATTATTACATTTATTTATTAAAGGAAAGTAGCAAGGATGGGAGATAAATTCTCGTGAAACTACACACTCAATAGAATTAAGGGATTTTATTGCTGCATGTGTTTATCCAAATATATATAATTATTTTATAATGCTTATAATTGCGTGTTTTAAATGGTTTAGTTTTTCCCATAATTCCGTTGAATATATATCATTACCATTTTTGTATACATTTTAGCATTTGCTTTGAATTTTCATATTATAAAATACTATAAATTTGTGCGATTATTTTTAGAAAATGTTTTTTGGAAAATTCATCCTTCTCTTTTCTGGTTATTTACTTGTATTTATCCTAATTTCTTGTTTGTATACTCTCAGAAGAAAAAAAGCAAATTGTTACATTTTGAATTAAGTGTCATTTTTTTTTTATTTTACGTAATATGATATTCTACAAATTGGTATTTTTAATACTGCTAATGTATTTTAGTTCAGCCTTTTTAATATATAAATTTGATCCCAAAATATGCGTTTTTTTAGTTACTGGAAACACAATTTATCCTAAAAATACATTGCTTCAAGTAATAATGTGCCCCTCTTATTTTTTCTGGAAGGAGAAGCAACGTTGAAAATAAATGACACATTATCATTACCTGCTTCCCTGATTATTCGGAGTAGTCTGGAGATAAGTAGATAAGTAGTTTGAGTAATCTGAGATAATTAAAGAAGAAAGCACTACACATTATCTTCAAGGTCGGTTTTCGGAGTATCCATTTGTATTCTCGCGTAAAAAGATCACAAGGAATCATTGCAGAAATAAACTGCATTTATCAAAAATGTGTTAAGGGTAGTCTTGTGAAAAAAAAATAATTGTGGAATATTTTACATCTCTACATTGAAAGTTATTCTTTACATAATTTCTAATTCAAATTTATTTACCAGCAACTTGACATATAAAAGATCTTGATTGATTTCTATTTTTTCATTAGAGAGAGAAAGTCTTAGAGAGTGAGAGAGTGTGAGAGAATGTGTGTGAGAGAGTGTGAGAGAATGTGTGTGAGAGTGTGAGAGAATGTGTGTGAGAGAGTGTGAGAGAATGTGTGTGTGTGAGAGAGTGTGAGAGAATGTGTGTGAGAGTGTGAGAGAATGTGTGTGAGAGTGTGAGAGAATGTGTGTGAGAGTGTGAGAGAATGTGTGTGTGAGAGAGAGTGTGAGAGAATGTGTGTGTGAGAGTGTGTGTGTGTGAGAGAGTGTGAGAGAATGTGTGTGTGAGAGAGTGTGAGAGAATGTGTGTGTGAGAGAGTGTGTGAGAATGTGTGTGAGAGAGTGTGAGAGAATGTGTGTGTGTGAGAGAATGTGTGTGTGTGAGAAAATGTGTGTGTGTGAGAAAATGTGTGTGTGAGAGAGAATGTGTGTGTGAGAGAATGTGTGTGTGAGAGTGTGAGAGAATGTGTGTGTGAGAGAGAGTGTGAGAGAATGTGTGTGTGAGAGAGAGTGTGAGAGAATGTTTGTGTGTGTGAGAGAGTGTGAGAGAATGTTGTGTGTGTGAGAGAGTGTGAGAGAATGTTGTGTGTGAGAGAGAGTGTGAGAGAATGTTTGTGTGTGTGAGAGATGGGGGAGAGTGGAAGAGGGAATGAGGGAGAGGGAGTGAGGGAGAGAGTGTGAGGGAGAGGGAGAGTGTGAGAGAGTGTGTGGGAGAGAGATAGCATCGCAGTAGAGAGTACAGAAGGTCGTGCACACTCTATGGAAACGATTTTGTAAACCATTTTCCTGTTTACATTTTGAGATAAAACCTTGGAAACTTCAGAATATTAGTCTGCTAAGTTTTCCTTTTCATTGGAATGTTAAAAAAAAAAGATTTATTTTAAAAATGGCTCCTAAAATTGATTAGATTGCTCGAAGATTGCGTAATTATGCTATCCAAGGAGAAATATTCGTATCAACAAATTAAAAATCAGTGTAAAAATCTCGGTTATTGCATTTTAATCAAAGGTATTTCTAATATATTAAATTTGAAAGGAAAACATCGTCTAGCTGAAAGTAAAAACAAAATAATTTTCTTACTTTTTTTTTACGTAACATGTTTTATAACCATTTTTCTGCATTGTCATCCACTTCTGAACGATAGTCCAAATTTCAAGTCTCAAACTCATTGGGAAGTTAGTTTAAAATCAATTACAAAATTCCACCCGGACAGATATGCAAGAAAGCAAGTTAATAAAAACATGGTAACATTGGGGGTCCCTCTTTGACCCCAGAGTCAGGAAATTGAATACGTAGGCTCAAATCGACCCGTGCTATCGACAGGTGGTATTTGTTGGTGTAAGTTTCGGAGTTACTTGCCCCTTTTCGAAATAGAAGCCCGTCTTTTCGAGAGCCCGTTTCTGAGATTTGAGCTCTTTTTTTCACATGTTCATGCATTACCATCCACTTCTGAGCTATGGCTCAAATTTCACTTATCTAGCCCATCGGGGAGTTTGCTTAAAATCTATTACAAACTTTCAACCGGAGGGACATACAAGCCTCTTCAGGAGCCCGGGTTCAAGACTAGAACTTTTTTCACATTTTCATGATTGTTCTCCACTTTTGAGATATGGTCCAAATTTCAAGTCTCTAGCTCATTGGAAATTTAGTTTAAAATCAATTACAAAATTCCACCCGGACAGACATACAAAAGAACGAGTTAATGAAAAAATATGGTAACATGGGAGCCTCTTTTGGACCCTAGAGCCACGAAATTGTATACTCAGACGCAACTCGACCCGTGCTATTGATAGGGGTTCTTTGTTCGTGTAAATTCGTGTAAGTCCCGGCGTTATGGAGCCCTTTTTTCGAAATCGGGACCCACCTCTTCGGGGACCCGGGCTCAAGACTTGAACTTTTTTCTCATTTTCATGCATTGTCATCCATTTCTGAGCTGTGGTCCATATTTCAAGTCCCTAGCTCTTTGGAAATTAGTTTAAAATCAATTACAAAATTTCACCGGACTGACAAGAAAGCGAGTTATACATGGTAAAAATGACCCCGAAACTTTATCCTAAGACTGTTCAAACGCAGGCAACTATCAAGAAAGTGAAGTCTGATCTTAAGCGAAAATCCGCCGATTCAAAGATTCATTGCATCAAAACTAGGATAGTCTTCCTGAACAATAAATAAAATCATTCTTTTTGCATATATTGTTATACAGGATAAGCCCATAGGGTCACTGCTAATTATAAAATTTGTTCTTATAACTTAGTATAGTTAAAGTAATTATAAAAATACATTAAGCAGTACTGATACATTTATAAGTGAATTATATTAGTGTAAATGAGTGTTTTAGTTTTTATTATGTCACACTGATCCCCTTCGTGAGGTTATCACGGTGCCCTAGAGGGCGCACCCCACAATTTGAGAAACATTGGGTTAATGTGAGTAATGTGCATTACTTATAACATTTACCAAAAAACGTGGTTATTATTAATAACCATTGATTATTAATAATAGACGGATTTATTGCTGTAGCCTTAAAATAGTATATAAATGTGAAGCCTTACATTGAGAATCAATATATTTTGAGGTGGCTTCAAATTATGTAATTCCAATAAGAAAATAACGTTTAAAATGAAATTCAAATACAAAATTAGTTTCTTCTTTCTTTCAGGAGCTCTCTTTCTACAAGTATTCGACACTTTACCCCAAGACAGGGAGGTGAATCCTGGAGAACTGATTGTGATTCCTTGTAAAGTCCGCAACCGAAAAGGAGAATGTGCTTGGCTAAAGGATGGGGTTGTAGTGGGTAAGATTCCTGGGAAGTACACTTTCAACAGAGAGCCAGATGACGGCGATTGTGGGATCACAATCACCAACACTCAACTCGAAGATGATGATGGCTTGTGGCAGTGTCAGGTGACACAGGCTTCTCTGCAGGAACTCACACTCACGTCACCGGAAGTCAAGTTGACAGTGCGAGGTGAGTCGTTGTCCGACACTTACTTGACTAATACAATTAGATAAGAATAGAACATTGTACTTTTAAGCTTTATCTGACCAATACTTGATTTTTAATTAAAAATCAGCAAGTATAATAACTCTGTATAATTTTTCAAATACAGTTGGATCCCGATTTAACAAACCCTTACTTAGTGAATTTTCACGATTTAAGAAATTTTTCTCTTTCCCCGATTCATTGAAGGTAAAAAAACAGGAACTAGTGTGACACGGGACAAGGCGGCCAGCGCTCCTTGGCACGATAAGGGAATCACGCCAAGCACCGCTTATTGTCCATGGAACGGAATCCAACATTTCGGCCTGGCGGCTTCAAATCATCAAGAAGTTAATTTTAAAGAATTGTTTTGAAAAACATTGAAATGTATTTCAAATGAAGAATATAAGAAGAGATTGAGAATAACCTAGATCAATCAATAAAATAATGAATATAAGTATAATATAATAAAAAGGTACCTGTACTAATAATATTATACAGCATATTATAATAATCTTATAATATAATTTAATAGTTATTATATATAATAGTCATACAGTATGGTTTAATAGTAATTATTATATGTAATAAAAATTATACATAAGAATACTCACATGTAACATAATGGTTATAAATAAATAAAATAATACCCATAATGTAAAGAGGTTGTAACAAGTTAAATGTGCCGAGACTTAAGGTTTTTGGTTGATGAATTTATTGTTGAAATTAAGAGAATAACATGCTATCTCAGATGCTTCCTTGCCCCTTGATAATGGTTTAGTATACAAAGTCTGTCAGAAATAATACTGGTGTAGCTTTAAAATGTGACATTTAAAACCACGTTATCAATGACAGACAATAAATAAATCCTCTTTTATTGGTTATATGTGCAAACCCTTTATATATAGGTGATAATTTTGTGCACAGAGAGAAGAAATACTTTTTTAAATATTGCAAACCTGTAATGAATATATATATATATTCGTTTAAACACTCCGAAATAGAAAATATATATATTTTTAAATAATACTTACATGTAAGAAATATTAATTTTAACCTTCCACATTCTTAAACTATTATTGAATGCCAAAAAATACAGCGAAATTACCCTATGTTTTCGTTTGAATCGTATAGAACACCTAGTAACAGAAATGCCAAGGTCAAGTCTTTTTAAATGTTTATCTGCATTTCCTCAGACGAAAAGAAATCACACCCGAATACTTTGGCTGCATCTTAGATTATTGGGTGACACAAATGATCCGGGTATTAACTTGTAAGCAACCCGACCTCGTTTCTCTTCCTATACCATGTTACAGGTTGAGTGTGATTTATATCTGCTTCTTGGTGTATTTTATTCAGCGGTGGTTATTGAAATAATACGTTAAGCACTGCTTCTCTACAGCAATATTTCTTGTTTAAATATTACCCTTAGATGATTATTATTACGGAAATAGAGCAGTGATTCTCAACCATTTTTTGTTGTGGTACATTTTTAACTATTTCAAAATTTGGCGGCATACTAACCATAAAATATGTTTAAAAGAATTCTACTTATGTGTAATACACTATATCAAATTTTTTATAATAATAACTTTCAATGTTAAATAAAATAATATGTACGACAAAGACAACAAAATGTTTATTGAGAGTAATTGATCCCAAATTAATTATTAGAATACATTTAATTCGAAGTTTGAGCTAGATAACTTTTGTTTCTTTCGTTTATATTGGGTCGTAAAAATGGTAATGCCACTCTCATTTCGTTATCTACATTTAAAAGTATCGATCTTTTTTTTTTTTTTGATTTTGATATTTTTCATGAAGAAAATTATGATGATTTTTTTAGGATGAATTACGTTTCTTTGATGCAAAAAAAAATGTAGAAAGTTGTAACAATATTTTTAAAACTTGTTTGGCTATTATGAGATAATCGCCTCTAATTTCAATCGAAAATGAATTAATTGAATCTTCCGAATGTTTTGAAATTAAGTCTCGATTACAAAACGAAAGTAGTTTTTCCTCTTCATTCAAAATTAGTTCATATACAGATGTATCCGTTATTACAAATAGATTACAAAGCCAATCAATTAATTTTACATCCATATACCCACGATAGGATGAATTAAATATGCCACCAATAGTTTATTTATATAAAACGGACAAATATCTCTCTGTTCAGAATTTTATTTTTTTCTCAGAGTAGATTAAATAATATTTAAACAATTTGGTGGCATACTTAAACAATTTTGCGGCACACAAAAGTTCCGTGGCACAGTGGTTGAGATCACTGCGATAGAGCTATAAAATCTAGTTTCTTGAACTTAATGTGTTATTAATTGAGAAATAGATTTCTATGGATTTCACAACAGATAGTTTTTGTAATGCAGAATAAATTGATTTGTATATATTATCTAACAGTAATAATTATGATGAAAGTAGTTAATTCAAATAAATAATCGCGAATAACGTTGGTAATTCGAGTAGATGATATTTGTGATTCAAAAAGGTAATTTAATGGATATTTGTGATTCAAAAAGGTAATTTAATGGATATTTGTGATTCAAATAGGTAATTCAATAGGTAATTGGGATTCAAGTAGGTATTAATTAATAGTAATAATTAGGATTCATATAGATAATTTATATAGATGAAAATTGTGATTCAAATAGATAATTTATATAGATGAAAATTGTGATTCAAATAGATAATTTAAGTAGATAAAAATTTTGATTCAAGTAGGGTAATTCTATAGATGATTGTTGTGATTCAAGAAATAATTAGGGTTCAGATAGATAATTCAAGTAGATCATTCAACTAGATAATAATTGTGAATAAAGTAGATAACTCAAGGAGATTATAAACATAATTGAAATAGGAAATTCAATATAAGTATTAGGTATTCAATTAGATAATTCAAATAGATAATTATTGTGATTCAAGTAGATAATGACTGTGATTGAGATAGAAATGTATTGTGGTACAGAAAATAATAAACATATCATTTTTATGTATTAATTTATCAATGAAAAACAACTATAGAATAGAAATAATATAGAAACTTACTAGAAACTACTTTTTTTTACAATGCTTCATTTGTTTTGAAATAAAAAGCAATATTTGTATTTTAACAATATACATATTTACACTATTTAAATTTTGAATTATCATTTTTGTTAGTTTGGCATTGTATATTGAATGTTTCCAAAAACAACCAAGATTTTAATTTGGACTATAAAATTTATTTCTATAATTTTATATTTAAGAAATTGATTAGCTCTTTTTGCATGTTAAAGATCCATCCACATAACAAAAGGATATTTTGTTAGTTATAAGGAACACACCCGGGGTACCCTAGTGATCCTTCTCTATTTTCGACCCTCTTTCTTGTCATTCAATTCATTCTTTCTTTCTCTTCCCGTCTAGACCACAGATATTAAAACAAATGTTTGGCTCAGTATAGCCGAAATCGGCTCTTGCGCCAATAAACCCCAAAATATGTCACTTATAAGGAACACAATAGTTACGAGATATTTTGAATATATGAAATAAGTTTTGGATGGTGAATTTAAACGTCCTTTTTTCTTTTTATATGTTTTCTATAAACAATTCCTCTTTTCCGTTTGACAAGTTTCATTGGAAGTATTGGGGAAAATTTAAAACTTTACTCTTATAGATTGTCTAGTGTTTCAAAAGTATTGTTTTTTAAATACTAGTTTTTGTAATTCAGTTCGTATACAATTTAAGGAAGGAACTATAACAATACTTTGAATATCTTCAATACTTTTTACAAAATAATAGTTTTCTAAGTTTTTTTTTTTATTAAAAATATTTTAAAGAATTTTCATAAGGATTATTCTAAGCACAATAAAATTTATAACATTAACAAATAAACAAGAACCAATGTTGGGATTAAAAATACGTATGTAAATTATTTTGAAAATTTGTAAGTTAAAGATAACATCAATTAGATAATTTTAAATTAATAAGATAATTTAGGTTAAATGTTTTTAAAATTAAAGGCATTGTCATCAATTTTTGTTGTATATAGATTATAAAGAAACTTTAATTTTCAAAGAAAAGTATTTTTTAACCCTTTTTGTGCTTACTGTTTGCTTTGAATACGGATTAAATTTCCAACTAATTGAATATGTTAAGATTTATCTTAATTTTCTACATTTCACGTACTTCAAATTCATCAAAACCTTTTATAATGAGTATTAACAAAAACACATTTTAAATGCCATGACAGCAATATTTCCTGGTTTGAAAACATCAACTGTCCAACTACGCTATAATTAATACAGTGACTTTAAATATTTGTTTTAAAATCCGAAATAAGTAGCCATATTTACCTCAGATTATTTAAGTTATATATTTGATTATTTTTCTTTACTTGCAGTTAAACATTTTCAGCATCTTAAAAAAAATATAAATAAATTTATAACAAAATATTTTTTAAAAGTATTTATTATAAAAATAATATTTACGTTAAAAATAGAAGAAATGCATTAAAGGAAAATACAGAAAATTTTTATGAGAGTATTATTTATGAAAAAACAAGCAAACTTTTATAAAATTCAAAATTTTAAGAGTAGTGGAAAGTTGATACATCCATATTAAATTTAATACAATTTTAAATATTAATACACTTATATAAATTTAATTTTTCTAATGTTAATGAACTTGATTATATTAAATAACATTCACTTTTTAACCAAATTATTGGTTACAAAAATTAAAACTACATTGAAAAGAAATTTTTTATTTATATTTGCGGTATGTGCTCTTTATCAGAATCGTTGGTGATTGTTCATTCTTTGTTTATATTCTATTTTATTTCTTTTTTATTTATTTATCTTAAATGTGCATTATTACTTAATTCCGAATATTTTATTGAATTTAACAATAATTACTTTTCCAAGTATTATTCCACAAATCCTTTTCTTATCCGATACTTGATTAAAACTCAATTTAAACTTCAGAAGCAGCTCTGCATACAACGTTCATCCCATAGAATATCAAAGGATTCCCCATTTTAGCAACAATATTATCTTTAACCCATGAATAATCTCCTACAACCAAGGCATTTCTCCCCACAAACTTAAGCCTAATCTTCGAATACCGTATGCTTGAGGGTATTTACCATGAATCAACCCATGTTCGGTAATCCTTCGTGAGGTACTGTGAAGCAAAGGACCATTTGCGATCTACCAATCCTTCTGCATTTCAAATCCGCGATATTCTGGCTTTCCCTTCTTACGTGCAGAAAGATGAATTCCCCTCAGAAAACCTTGATGGTAGGACGTGATGCGCATTTCGATGGACGATAAGACGCTGGTGCTTTTTGACTAGCATTCTGCTCCAGGAATATGAATGAATCCTGCGTCTGGGGTTTCCTTAGACGGAGATTTTTAGAGGGAGGATGCTTGGTTGATGACGGCCTGGATGGAATGCAGTCGGATTAGGTTGGGAGAGCGTTAAGTCCCCTTTTTCCTTTCACCCACGTCGATGTTGAAGAATCTGCTGGAAATCGAAACTGCAGTTTGTTTGTTTGTTTTATATTCGATCGTAAAGTGCTTTGGATCGGTGAGCGTAACATTATAGATTGCTTAAAACTTGTTAATCTGTGATATAGAAGAGATTTTTTGCGCGTTGTTGAAAAGTGCATCATCAATCGTGTCTGCTTTTACCAGTAATGAAATATTATATATATATATATATATAGTGTACAGATGTATTCGTTTTGTGAATTCTATTGTAGTGAATAAAAATTAGAATATTAATTACATAATCGTTTTCTTCACTAATTTTCACATCAGAAGATAACATTGTGCATGTTCGATTCTCAAGTGCCAGGCAAGCAAGACAGGGGATTATAATTTTGTTTCATAATTTAAATGCAAGAAAAATAGTTAAAATGAAATAGTAAAAATAAAACCTCATGTCGAGGGGAAGGGAAATGTAAATTATTTTTAGAAATTGCATCAGAGTTTTGGGGAAAGTATCCTTTCAGTAAGACATGTGTAAGTTATTAACTAAGGTCTAGTTCTTTTTATGAGGAATCGCAAAATCTATCAAGTTATAGGTATTAATATTTTATTACTGAATGTAATAAGACAAGCAATTTCACACACACAAAATAGTGAATTCGTAATTATGATTTAAATATAGATAAATAAGATTCGAGTTTAAGTTATTATTAATATAAGTTATTACATATATACCTAATATATACATACATATATATATGTGTAATTCATAAATATACATAAAATAGTAAAAAGTATTAGCCACAGTAAAACTATAATAGTACTATATTACTACTACACACAGTAGTACTATTGAGAGTTAATAAGTTAAGTTGCTTCATATATATATATATGCAACAACTTATTGTGTGTGTGTGTGTCTCAATATTTACTTAGAATTCTAATCTATAATTTTTTTTGTAAAACTTAATTGCGATTTCTCTATTTCATAACAAGTTTAATTTCATCTCACATTAAAAGATTAAAACCTATATATTGACACATACTTATTCAAGATTCCTAGATGAAAAATATCTAAATAGCTTACACGTGCATTACTGGGTGGTTGAAACTTTTTTCCCTTAAACACTTGCGTAATTTCTAAATATAACTCATATTTCTCTTCATTTGAATACATGATTATATTTTTGCTTTAAATTTATTCCGCTTTTTCTTGAAAATTTAAATCTAGAAAAGAGAGAATTTCCTCTCTCTCATACAAATTTCTCATCTGATGCTAAAATAAAAGATATGAATAATTGCTTTTTTTTATTGCCACGACTACAAATCACAAAAGAAATATCATATCATCCATACATAAAAAACATATATGTGTAATAACTTAATTTATATATCTTTTAATAATTACTTACAGCTTCAAATTCATTATAAATATTAAAATCCATTACGAATGTCCTATTTCGAAACTTGTCTCCTTTCCTCCGCATTAAAGAAATAAACCCTATATTTTAACACATTTATTTGATTCCTCATCAGTAGGGTTAGACCTTGAATTAAGGACACATTTTTTCGCCATCTCTACTAAAAGAATATTTTAATAGCTTATACGTGTCTTACAGAAAGGTTGAAGCTTTTCCTAAAACTCTTATAATATTTCTTAAAATAACTAATCTTTCATTTTGCTTGAACATTTGATTATATTTTTTCTATAACATTTGTCTGGGTTTTTAATGTTTAAATGTAGAAAATTAATAATTGTCTATCTTGTTTTTTGACTCTGAAGGAGGGAAAATGCTGAATTCTCTGTTCAGTTTTTAAATATTACCTAAATGAACGATGATTTGATTAATATCCAGAACTTTCTATTGGCCTCAACTACAACATTTAGCATTTGTCAATATGAACATATATCTTTATTTTATATATATATTTTTGTGTGTTGAATAAAATTCTACAAAATTGACTGTTTTAACCTTGAAATTGCATTAATGAAACTTTAATTAATGTCAACTATTTTTTCCATCATATTACAGTAGTTATGAGATGTTTTCTTTGAAAGTGGTGTAAGTTTATTTTATACTATATGGAGGTGCTTAAGTGTTTGTATTTGAATGGTTTGCAAAATACTTTGCTGCATATTAATGCGCTAATTTTATGTTTTTAAATACCAAATTGATTTAATTTTAAAACGTGATCGTTTTTAAATTATTTGTCAAAATAAATTTATACTGATGATCTCAAATGGGCATACACCACTTTCAAAGTCAACAAAATAGGAAAATCATACATTGTTGCAATAATTCATATGGGATTTTAATTGAATCAAACCAATTTGCTTATGAAATTTTAATTTTATATGGCAAAAAAAATGATGATTTATTTCAATATTTCTCTTTAGGTAATGCCATTCAAATTATATTAATTACAACTTTATATTAAAATGTTCCATTTTTAGTTTTTGTAATCATTCACCAATATTCCAGAGGAAAAATGAAATTTTTTGTCATTTACAGCGTTTCCACACATAAAATTGAAGTAAAGTAATTATCTAGTATTATTTTTAAACTAAATATTATGTCTTTGCGGAAAGTGAACTTACACCACTTTCAAAGTAATAACATTTGTAATTTTATTAACTACGTAAATTTATATTGACAGAATGGCGAAATTCTTGGAGGATTTTTGGGGAACTGTATATTGATAAAAAGCCCATATCAGATAGAATTCTATGTTATAATTAACTAATCTATTGAAAAAATATGCGCTTGCACCACTTTTAAAGAAAACAAATAAAAATCAAACGGGCAGCTAACATTAGAGTAGAACTGTTTAAATAGTTAACATTTTCAGTTTTTTTCTTTAAACTATTTAAACTACATATTTTAATTTGCCTATCATCTTGGTATGTTTCGGGCTGAGGAATTTGGTTATTGCAAAGTTAGCCGTCATTTTTTTGCATTTATTTTAAATAATTTATTAATCTTTTCATTTGCAAAACTTTAAATAGGTTTAAGAGTTGAATGTTTTGTATGTTAAGAACTTTCACTAAAACACCATATTTTATTTTGCTTTTTTTTTACTTAAATTTTTTGCTTACTGAATAAATTTGTTATTATGCTTAATTAAGTATTGTAATTCCATTTCAAGTTTGAAGTTCTAAATTTCTAATTTAATCACAAGTCTTACTGTAAAATTTTAATTAAATTATTCAACAATATATATATATATATATATACATAGTGTTTTTATGTACTTTAATGAAATATATCGTCGTATAAACATCATCTGTCTTAATTATACCTCGTTAACTTTAATTTGATAAACTATAATATACTTTAATTTAAATATTTGATTACTGTTTTTTACTGTCAAAGAATTTTTATTTTAATTAATTACGCATTGTTGACATTGCTCTTTTTTTATTTGACTTAAGGAATGTTTCTATTTGGAAGGATTATTGAAGTTTATATTCTCCCATGGTACAGACATAAATTATCCTAATGTGTACTGTATTAAGAAAGGAAATATTTGATATACTTTCTCTGAATTTAGTTTCTTTAAAGCTTTTCTTAAAAATTAAGAAGGGGGAGGTCGTGAAAAGACGAAATAAGAAAAATAAGCAAAACTGCCTCTATAATTCTGTTGTAAAGGAGACTAAGTAGGTATTTAATAAAAATAGCTACTGTTTTACTAACTATTATTAAAAGTTTATAAGTATATGCCTCTATTTGTCTTATTTTTAGAATACTTCTTGTATTTTAATATATTATTGTAACTTAACAACAAATATTGGTCTAACTGGAAAATACAACTGTATTAAAGTTGGCAATAAAAGTGCTGCTTCGATTCTCAATATTCTTAAAGAGGTTTCGCAGCAGCACGAGATCTATTTTCAGTGAATCCTGTCCCACATTTAAATGGCTGACCTTTGCTTAAGTAAGGCTCAGCTGAGGCGTAAGTAACACCTTGGGTTTCTTTGAGATCTGCTCCGAAACAAAAATCTAAAACCGGCAGCTATAGAATCTTCACTCGACTCATAGCTGGAATAACAGGCAGGTCCGAGTTGGAGCCCTTACCATGAAAGTGGACAGAATCATCCAGATTTGTCGTCAAACCATTTGAATACTTGAAAGTGGTTGATAGGTACTCTCTAATTCTTTTGTTAATGGACAAAAAGCCTATTTGATGTGTATCAATTTTAACTCAGTGCAGGCCTCTCCAGAGGATTCGTTGAATTGTGCGGGTCTTGACAAGGAAGACATGTGCTTTAATTCTCTTCTTGTTTATGATTCTAGTTCAGGTAGAATAAGTCAACAAAACCGCAATAAGAATTTTATATAAATGATGTGATTATTTCAATATAATTGGATTAAAAATTTGTGCATACATCTAAAAACAAATATACCCAGTGACTCAGTGGTAGCGTGCAGTGCTTCTACATTACATGCTAGGGATTCAAATCCCAGGTTGGGCAAGGTCGACTCAATCTTTCATCCCTTCAGTGGATCGATAAATGAGTACCAAGTTTTCTTGGGAACTAAGCGCTGGGGTTTCGTTTCAGATTTACCATCTGATAGGAACATTTGTTCATGCTCCTCAGCACCCAAGGTCTCGTATACTGAGATGGGCACAAAAGACCTTGATCATCATGGGATGTTGCGCCGCTGAATTTTGTTTAGTATATCTAAAAAACGCAATATAATATGAATTAAAGCAAAGCTGATGTATAAACCCTGTAAAGACATGTTCTCGAGAGTTTAAAATTTTAAATACTGAATCTTTTGAAATTTTTGGGGACTCCAGGTATCAGTTAAGTTATTTTCTTTTTTGAAAATTGTTCTCTCCGTATGCTTTATTTAATCTCAAACAGTAATTGTCCTTTAAAAACAAATTAAAATATGCCCGTGTTCTATGTAAAGGGTTCCAAACCTTAAGCTCGTTGGATGGTATTTACAATAATATAAAATGCAATTATATTTCTTACGCCAACACTTAACTCTGCTGCTTTTAATGTAATAGCCTGCATATTAAGTATCCCTTGACGTTGTTGTCTACAGTTGTTCTTTTAAGTCAAGGACCATTGAATTTTATTTTTAGTTTTCAAATAGTGATAACTTTTTTTTCCCTTTCAAATCAAGATATTTTTACGAAATAATCATTTGGTTTATGCAATATATGTTAAATAAAAATAGGAAATATTTGAGAATTATATATTGTAAATTAAATCCGAAATTTTGCAATTGTGAAAAATAATTTTTCATCCCTTAGCAACGGTAGGAAAACTAACATTTCCATGAGATTCTCTTAACAGAAAAAAAATGGCCGCGGTAGCCTAAAAGTCATGAGAACGAGCTCGTTGCCTGCGTGTTATAAGTCTGAGCTCTGTACCAATGAAAAACCGCTTTGTAGAGGGGCCTGATACACATTAAATCTGTTGAGAAACCTCCTCTCCCCTTGGGAAGAGGAAGTTCCATCTTAGGTGTCATCCTCATCAATTGATCTTGGTTCAAAATTGCGAGCTTCGTCACCAATAGCCTTTGTGTTGCTTTATAGTGCGACGTTTGTAAACATTCACTCATTCTAATAAAAAAAGATGGTAATTTGTCTTAGAAAATGTATTATTTTGTTTTTAAATACTGTATTCTTTCTGAAAACACTTAAAAATTGCAAATTCATTTTCTTTCTAAATATGCATATATTGAATTTATTTGAGGAATTCCATGATGGCTTAATTTACAGCGTACTTCAAAACTAAAAAGTCCGAGGTTTCGATGACCCTTAAACGTCCACTGGTGTTTCGAAACCGAGATATAAAATATGTAAAGTGATTGTAATAACTAAATAATTGCTGGACAACTGTTAGTAGGGCTTAGTTTTAAGACTTTTTAATATTATTCCATGTAGTTATGTCATATTATCACGCTTTATATCATAAAAAACTGACGTTGATGTTATGTTTGTCGAAGCTTGTCGGACCATTGCTTTGTCGCAAAACATTTCGAGTCGCAAATCTGCAATGGGCATTATTAATATGCGGTATCCATTCTGTGTCATCCCCTAGTAACATATATATTAGGATTTGGTGAAATATTATCAATTATATCAGCACATTATTTAGATTCTTCGCAGTCACTTTCATTAAATCTTATGTCTTCATCGGGATTAAAATTAGAACCAGTTTAGCTATCGCAGGAATTAGCAATTTCATCAGGGGTTAGACCTTTTCTAAGAGTCATCGTTTCAGGATGTCTGCCCTACACAAGTTTTGAAAATCGAATTGAATTTTTCTTTATGAGCAAAGCTAATGCTATGTAACGAAACACTTAGACGCATCGATTTTAGTATAACTGACTCATTTCCGCTGTGAACCCAATACCACCGCATTCAAGGTCAAATAAATGTGTGATAATACTTCCGGAAGTTTGTTTTACTTATGGTATCTACTTAGAGAATTATCTTTTGCTGAGCGACCGCTATTTATAATGATAAATTGCCTTCTCTCGTATCGAAACGACACCAGAGGACGTTCTAGGTATATTTAGTTGCAAAATCTCTCCTAAATAACTTTGAACCACAAAACTTTTTCTGTGTAATCACCATGAAAAATAGTTAAAAGTAAAGAAAAGTTTTAAAATTCCATGGAAAAATGTGGAGAAAAAAAAAAAGTACAACAAACTAAACAAACTTCAGTGTCCAACTGACAACGATGGGCAAACGTCCTTCGGTGTTAAGTAAGGAAGTTAAGGAATTATGTCAAATATTCCTAGTGTTAAGGAATATTTGACTTCCATTACGATTGCATATTTATGTGTAAAAGAAAGTAATACATATTAAGTACACTAGTATTAGTAACCTATAGCATAAATATTGTTTAATACCGTAAATTTAATTATAGTAATTACTACCATTATTTCTATATGACAATAGCAACAATTATTAACATAAATAGTATTTAATATTTTCGATTATTATTTAACCATTGTAATGTAGTGGGATCTTATACCGAATTGTCAGGACTGAAGTTTCTCACGGTATTTGACTAGAGGTGTCATTTTTCTCTCATTTTAGCATCTAATTACGATGTAAATTTTTCATGTAAATTAGTTGCATTAAGTTGAGCAAAGAAATAGTAAGCTGAAACTATTAAGTGAATGAAAAGATAGCCTAATTGAAAAAACTTATTTCTTTGATTTACATCAAATGTTTTTAATTCAAGGCAGACATTTTTGTTATTTGAAAAAAAATTGTTGGAAACTGAAAAAAATGGAACATAAATTTTCTTTCTCAATCAATAAAAGTAACCTTTTCTTACGATATTCAATTTATTGGAATTCATACAGTCATGAGGAAATTCATTTGCAAATAATTCATGCGAGATATATAATCTTAAAAGTAAGTATAATTCTCTTTAAGTAGAATTTATGTAATTAAATATAGTTGGTTTTAGATAACTTCATTGCATACAATATTAAATAAAGAATTAACTATATTTTTAAAACTTTTTTTTTAAATGAATATATTCTTTCGATTCAATTATCATTATCTTATCTTAAGACTTATTTTTCAGGAAGAGGGGAAAAAACTCGCTTTTAATTTAATCAAGAAAATTCTTTATTTCATTACCTAAGGCAATGCCAGGTCATACATTATGTCATTTACGATACTGTTATTTAAAAAGTGGAAAAAGGAAGTGATAAAAAATATTTCAAAGATGTTAAATTAGGATTAAAGTAAGATCTGGTCGGAAGACCTCATAGAATAAATAAAATTTAAATTATATTTCTTATAATTGAGGAAAAAAAGAAAAAAGTCTGTATTTGCTTTCTAAGAATATTTAGTATATTTTGTTAAGAATAAAATAAAAAAAAGAAGTCTGGAGAAAATTAGATTATCCAGAAAGTGGGTTTTTATAGCAATAAGTTATTTTTTTTAATAAAATAAAAAATAAATAAAAATATTTAATGTAATTCTAATTTGTATAATAAAGAGAAAAATGAAGGTAGTTATTAAGAATATATCAATTTAAATACATACGCAGGAAAATACAAACACACATATATATCAGCCGTTACCCCCCCCCTCCCTACTTCGCTGGGTATTTCAAGATGTTTGAATATATATTGTTTTTAAATTATTGACATCCAAGTCCTAGTATTAAGCAGTCGACTGTATTTGAAAACATTCTTATTGTCTTCTCTTAATCAGACTTGAAATTCTAAAATGGAAATATATTTATCTTTTGCGTTCCTTTAGACACCTTCGGCCATTTGGAAGTCATTTCAGTGCACTTATTCTCAAGAAAAGAAACATGCCTTCTAAATTTAAAATGTTTAGGTCTGGGAATCCAGAAACAGGAATCTTTTTTCAATAATGTCCCTGCAACCTCTTTTTTGGGGTACATTTCTGAAAATCCCGCTCTTAGTGAATTTCTACTCAATAACGGACACATGCCTGTCCCATTTGGCGTGTTTATGACTAATAATTCAAAAATGGGGTATTAATTCCAAGTCCGTATGCATCTTTTTCACCCAAGATTTCGTTATAAGTGAATAAATCGCATTACTCTTACATATGGCTAGATCAGGAGTGTCAAGCTCGTAGCCCGCGGGCCGCAAAGGGGGCCTCAACGAGCATTATTGTGGCCCGTTCAATATATTGGCACACAATAATATATAATAAAATATTAACATTTCTCCAGAAATTGGATAGGTAGTAGAAGAGAAGAGATGTCAAGTGTCAAGGCGTACATATTGCATTTTTATTGTTCTTTTATAAATGTTTATTATAAAGTATTATTCGAAATAAACCAATGTCTCTATGGATTTTGATTTTCTTAGCGGCCCATCTTAAGTTGAATCTTGTTTATGTGACCCAAGTCAGACTTTGAGTTTGACACCTTTGGTCAAGATGGATATATCTCTCTGAATGAAAGACTATATAAAACTTTGAATATTCAAGGTTTAAAACTTAATACTTTAAAATTTGAATCTAAAGAAATGAATGCAACACTATTTATAAGCATAGTTTCCTCATTATGGTTTCACAAATTTGGAACTAGTTTGGGTTTTTCCGTTCAGTTTATTGCACTGGAATAAATCCTAAGGAATGTAATGCTTAAATATTCTGAATTCATTGCTAAAACAAAAAACAAAAAAAATTCACCTATTAAGAAAAGTATAAGACAGTGCTTAGAGCACTTGTTAGATTGTGGAACAATATATCAGTTATAGACAGGTTCAGTGATTTAAATAAAAGTTTATTAATTAAAAAAATATGTGTTATTAGAAAATTTGTAATTCTAAGAGAGTGCGAAAATAATCATTAAGTAAAACTAAAATTATTATAATAGTGTTCAGAATTATATTTTTGTAATTTTCAATGCAATAAAAACAAAGTAATGCATATTTGTTTAAATATATTTTTTATGAACACTTCCATCGTCATCTTTGATTTTATAAGGGAGATTTTGAAATGAGGAGTAATTTTGTATAAGTTTGAAGAAATATAACACACACATAATTAATAATAGCTCCCTAATTATAAAGAAAGAACACATAGTGCACTGTGACGCTTTAGCGTCACACAGCTGTAAAGTTGGCTTCTTTTGTGGATAAGATAACCGTGTTCCTATGCACACGTGCATCCTTAAATTCTACAAGACCTTGTCTTCTGTCATCTCTCCGGTAACCTTTGATACCGTGAAGAAAATCCCACTTCGCCCGCGATCTAGATGTAATTCGAGGATAAAAGGGCGACCACCCTCGATCCCAAGACCCTAGAAAGGAAAGGGGTAGTCCGTCAGAAAACAACGAAGGGAACGATTGTGGTATCCTCCCTCACAAATATCGTATTTTGAATCCTTATGAAATAACCAATATTTGAATTAAGTCTCTTACAAGCCCTCTTGTTGAGAAATATGTCGTTTCTTTCCATTTAAAAACTGAAAAGCACGTGCAATTATTTATTAGCATTTTTAAGTTACGTTTTATATTTTCTAAGGCTTTGTTTACATATAATTTACTCTATTTTTACTTTGTTTAAAAATAGAGTAATTGCACGTGCTAATTGTTTCTTATTTATGTTTGCAAAAGTTTTGTGTTTTGGTGAACAACAATGTTTTTTGTAATAGCTAAGAATAGAAAATAAAATAAAATTGGTCAGAGTAATATAGATAGCTCTCGTATTATTTTATCTTAGGAAAAACCACGCAATTATTAAAATTTAGAGGAGAAACGACTGAATGAAACGAAATTCAGATAGTCTCAACAAAGGGAATGCAGTTGTATACACTGTAAAATTAATAACTGTGATGTAAGTAAATGAAATATCTAAATTCATAACGCTAAATCTACCATTATTTTTCTCAAACGTCACAATATATTACAGATGCAATATATTATTTTTTTTTAATTCTATGAAATTCATTTCCAAAGAATACAAGTAAAACAATCATATTTTAATTCAATAATTGAAAAACAAAATTTTCTAAACATTTATGTACAGAAATTTGAATGGTACTTTTATTCTTCATTTCAAAATTGAATATAAAATTACTACTCAAGGACTGCATTACTTTGTAATCTAATGCTTAAATACGAGATTCCTTTTAGTGTAGCATCATTTTTTCCTTTAATATATTTAATGTCAACATCTTTCTCATTTCTATTTATTTGAATATTCATTAAGCATATCAGAAAACCGAATTCCTTTGAATTGACATTCATTTTAAAACTAAAATCTTACGATGAAGCCCTTAACTCTCTCTCTCCTTTTTATAGTTCAGAATTCAATTCAGTTTCTTTTTTTAAATTATATGCTTTTTCCAAATTCTCGAAAGAAAATTTTTCTTCGAATAATACATGCAAATGATGCACAGATCCATCAAAAGAACTCGACTAAATACAATATTCATTATAGAAAATGCCTTTATATCCATATCTTCTTTGAATCGCTGGAAGAGTTAAGAAAAAAAAGGATTCGTATACGAAAAGAGATATTGGAATGCATAAACTTGCTGCTTTGAATATTATGCTAGGGTGGTACAACCTATTTGAATTCTTTACGCTACTGGAAATATATGTGCAGTATTATATTTCTCTTCATCTTTCTTTGCGAGAGAGAGTTCTGAATGTTTTGAAAATTCCCCAGAATTCGAAAAATTTTTCATCAAGACGATAAATATGAAACAGAGAATGCTTGGAAATCTTTCGAATCGGCTTCGTAATGGGAAGATATGTTTAATTGTATAAACAACATTAAAAATATGATATCTGGTGGCAGCGTAATAACGCATTTTTAAGAGAATAATTTCGAACATGTTTTCTTTACATTTATTATTATTTGAAAGATACATTTGTATATGTTTCTTAATATCTTTTAGAGATAATGTAATTTAAGATAAATACATAAAAACGTTTAAAAGTCTATCTAAATTAGTAATATATTGCATCTTTTATAATGCTTCTTATTTTCATTATAAGAAGTTATTTTATAAGTAGTAATTTATTGATTCTTGGAAAAATGTACTTATAATTAATGGTTTTGTTATTTACTCTTAATAAACATTAATTGTATAAGTGTAATTATATTCATTATTTTCTTAAAAATTATTAGCGTTGTTTTATCTTATATCTGAAGTATGTAATAGATTATTAAATATTAACCAGTGTCACTGTAAGCAACTTTTCATGTTTTGATTCTAAATATATCTTAATGGTTTTATTAATTTGTATTGTTTAATAAATAGCATTTACACAGACGTTGTAATTTAAATACACAAATAGATTGAAAGATAAAATTAAAAGTAATGTGCAAGATATTATATTTAGTGAAATTCTAGCTTTTTAAATTAAAATGAAAGTTAAAAAATTTTAACACATTATTTTGTAGAAGTTACCAAATTAAAATAGCAGCATATTGTGAAATCAGGCAAAATATAGCAAATCAGTAGTATGAATTTACCAATACAGATTTTAAAAAAAATTTAAAATAAAATGATATTTATTATTTCATATAGGCTTCTTTCCTTCATCCATCATTCAATCTAAAAATTAATTTATAATCTTTGCTGAATCTGCAAAACTTCGCTAATTCCTCTTTAACATGTTCAGGACCATGATCACATACATGTAATCACTTCAGCGGCCATGGTATCATACGTAACATTGTGCTTTCCTTTTTCTGAGATTCATGATTTCACCGGTGTGATCTGGATTTGGAACTTATGGAATTTGAAATTATTATAAACTATAAATTTCAGCGTATTTCTTAAAGTTATGATTTTAAACGAATTTTTAACAGAATCAAGCTGAACAGGAAAAATCATCCGCTCCTGAATCTGTTAAAAGATTATTACATTTTTTTTCTCCATGTAAGAAATTGTTTAATGGATTGGTTCGATAAGTTTACGAGAAAGAGACTGCTTGCTAAATTAAGGTTTCCGATTGGTTGCGACAATTTTTTTTAAGGGATTTTGGATAAAGGGATTGGAGATATGGGGATTCTTTCGCGATTTTTAGATTTGTTTTGTACATTTTAAGAAACACATGATAAAATTAAGAAGAGGAAAATAAATTATCATAACTAAAATGGTAACAAATAGGTAAAAATTTACAAAATATCACAAACGCGGACCATTCTGTACCAAAGGTTTATAAACTAATTTTCAATTTTTTAATTCTAATGTGTTGCTATGTTATTCATTTTTGAAATGACCTTCAGGATAAGACATATTTTTTTTTAACAAAAACTAGAGCATTTTTGCTCAGTTATTATATAAAATTGCTTAAAAAAACAATGATTATATTCACATAAAGGACTGTAAATTTTATAATGAAACAGTGATTGATAAATCTGAAGGTTAAAACAATTCTACTGTTATACAGAACTTACAAAAAAAGTTTCAGTTAATCATTTTCAAAACTTTCTTAGCTATCGCTGGCCCCGTTTGAGTATTTAAAAAAAACTTGTTTCGAGTAAAACACGTTTTAAAGTATGACATGTCTTGTTTAAAATATTGGCATCTGCTTTTACTAAAACACTTGTAGCTTTTGTTCTAGTGAACGGTAAATGATAAACTTGGTATTTTTATGAAGCTAATAAGATGGCGTATAAAATAAAATCATAAAAAATATTTGTCAACTTTTGGCAAAATTCACAATTATAGGGTAGTCGAATACAATATTGTTATCATTTAGCTGATGCTATCTGATCCTATTAAGAATATACATGTAGTAGTAGGTGTGCTTTCGAAATTTAATCAACATGTAACGTCTATTGGGGGAGTGCATAAGCTCATCCAAAAAGGGTTTGCAGCTTCAAACCGGTCCCCCAGAAACAACCAACCCCACATTGAGCCTTATTATACAAACATTTATCATTTACAGTAGAAGTGCAGAAATATAAATTTACGTAACGTGCAAGTATTTTCCTAAGTTTAAACACGCAGTTCTAATTTACAGAAGTGTATTGACAATCTTGTTAAGACCGGAATCAAACATTAGGCTATTGGAGATGAACCACGAAATTTTTTTCTTTTGTCAATTGACAAAGGAAGCCCCAGAGGTGGCACCTCACTCTCCGAATTTCCACACCATGCCAACGTGAGGACTTTGAGTATTGACTGATATAGCATGCTCCAACAACTTTATACGGCGGGTCTTCAATGGCAACACGATTCGAATATTGACTCGCCAGCCACGAGTTCGTGACCGTTACCACTTTTCTACCTTTGACACCAATACATAATATAGTAGGAAAAAGAAAACTTTATTGAATTTCTTTAATAATAAAATAATTTTGATGGCTTCAATTCTGTGACGGCCATAGTAGAATATATAAAATAATTTCTATGCGAGCTTATGTGTGGATTTTGGTCTTTATGGAATAGGAAGTTTTCTCCACCCGCTTTCCTCTTTTTAATTTATTTCTTAATTTATATGTGTATTTCTAACTTAAATTTATGTTTTTGGAAATGTTTGATTTTTGTTAATTTATTCCTTTGTTTGTTTGTTTTTCATTTTTTATTTATTTATTCATTTATATGTTTATTATTCTTATTTTTGTTCATTGGTTATTTTTCAATTTTTTTCTTTTCTTTTCAAGTATTTTTTTTTATTTAAATTTATTTTGATTAATTTATTTCCCATTCCTTTATAATTGTTAGCATTCTTTTTACTAATTTTTTTGGTAGATAACTTTAGTTTGAGATGGATTTAACGTTTGCATTTTTAAGTTGTTTTTTTTCTCTCGCTACAACATATGAACACTTTTTTGTCAAATTATTTATTGCTATTTATTTGTAAGCTGATTTATATATTTTCAAATAACCGATGACTATCTATGTTTGAAAAAGCATTGTTAATTCTAAATGCTATTTGTAAACATTTTTTGAAGACAGAACCTTTTATTTGTGAGATATTATTGCAAATTAAACGAATGTTGTTCGATGGGATAGCTATATTCTGATTCGAACGGTAAATAAAAAAATTTATACGACAAGAATTAATTATTAAAAAAATGTGAGTTTTGATTTGATTTCTATTTGCGTTGCACTCGGAAAGAACACGGGGTGGGGGGGGGGCTATTGGTAATGGTTTTCGTGATTTTGAACCAGGATCAAGTAAGGAGGATGACAATTGAGCTGGTACTCCCTCTCCTGACTTCTACATAATAACAACTAATGTATATTAGAAATATCAAAGTAAAAACACACAGGAAATACAAAATGTTGCCTTTCTGTCTGAGCTCTCATACTTTCAATAATAGCTCTAATATCTGAGGTAGCGTCACAACTCGACTTGAAAAGAACTTTAAAAAAAATACTTTTGATGAAATCCTGTTTTAAGTAATTCCAGAATACTGCAGTAAAATTCCTTTTTCTACCTTAATAATGAATTATATTAAATAAAAGTTTGACTATATTCCCAAAATGGTAGCTTTGAAGTAAACAAAAATAGATTGATGAACAAAATTTAAATTAGGCTTAATAGATTATCATATTTTTTCATGCATACATTCTGTTGTTCACTAATTTAGCTTCTTTATGATAGTTCTTAATTAAATTCTAAGTATTTCTCATCCAATTTTAACTAAATCGTTCCTTTTGTTACTTTCAGAGGCTCCCTATCCACCCATTATTGAAGACACCACCATCCAGATCGTCCAGGGAGACCCTTTCACGGCAAGGGCCAACGAGCCCAAGCGTCTCCACTGTCTCGCCCGCAAGGGGAACCCTCCCGCCACCCTCAAGTGGTTCCTAAACGACGTCGAGATCACTACGAATGTCAACCAAACCA
This sequence comes from Trichonephila clavata, assembly GCA_019973975.1. Lineage (NCBI taxonomy): Eukaryota > Metazoa > Arthropoda > Arachnida > Araneae > Nephilidae > Trichonephila > Trichonephila clavata. Next base: position 8,739 of record BMAO01037962.1, on the reverse strand, counting down.
ACGTTCGGGACTTGGAAAAGAGAAAAACGTGGCAAGCAGTCAGTGCGCTGGATATGACATTCACAAAGGAGGACAATCACAAAATGCTGAAGTGTGTCGCCATTCACGACGCTTATGACACCAAAGCGAAAGATATCATTGTGCAGCTTGAGATCTTATGTGAGTACTCTTTCATTAATTTGAATTTAGTAGTCTCTTTAATAGATTTTTTATTAGATCGATCTACCAGCTATAAATAGGGCCGTGGGTAGCCTAGTGGTTAGAGCATCGGACTCCAGACCTGAGGGCCTGGGTTCAATGCCTGATGCCACTAAATGCCACCGAGTATAGACGGAGTACGTGCTCGTTAAATCAGTGGGTCCGAAAGTCTTGTGGGCGGTCGCAGCAGAAACCACGAGTGCAGGGGGCTGGAGAATATTTTCCTCCCATTCAGTTCCATGCCAAAATTGTGGAGGGGGAGATAGGTGGTGGCGCCATCTATCTGTAAGAAGTCCAACCTGTCTCACAGGCAATGGCAACTTTCATTCCTTCCCTTGCGGGAAGGACACGACAACAACAACAACAGCTATAAATATAATTTAACTTCACCACTAAATCGGATAGAAAACAATAATGCCAAATTATATGAATCAAGGAATGCATTTATATGAATTTCAAACATTTTTTCTTCTTTATTTAAATTTTATTTTTCAAACCCTACTATTAGCTCTTTCTATCTATTTATATGCTTATCTTGTTCAAATTTTCAATCGTTAATAAAATACTTTCTATTCATCCAATCAAGTTCAAATAAATTTTTTTAAACTTGAAGTGAATGACACTTGAGGTTAATACAGTTTTTTCCAAATATTAATTAAATTAATTACCGGCAAACTTCAATTTGTCTCCATTACTGTAACAATGCAAAAGTTAAAACAATGACAAAGTTTTGCGTTGAAAACCGGTTTTCCCGACAGACTAGCCAAACCTGTTGTGCATTGTTACAACATTGCAGACAAATCATGTTCTTTTCTCAATTCCTACTATTAGTTGACTCTCTCCCTATATATATGTATATGTATCTTGTTCAAATTTTCAATCGTTAATAAAATACTTCCTATTCATCCATTCAAAGTAGGAATTAACTTAATTTTTTATATTAATTGTTATTTTTTATTTACTTTTGAATACTGAGATAAAACTTATCTCACAGACAGATATTTATACAGCTCAGTAGTTTTTTTTAACAAGTACAAAAAATAGCACCATTTAAAATTGACATTAAGACGAAAAATGTAAAAAAAAGCTGGATACTAAACAAATTATTGAGCATACACACATTTAAAAGAACTTATTCACAATTGAGGAAGTATTTAAAACGCTAGCACTTAAAGAAATGTTTAATGTACAAATAAAAGTATATTTAACACATAAAGTAAATCTGAAAAAAAAAATGCAGACAAATATAGAAATGATAAATACAAAAGCAAATATAGGAATGATAAATACAAAAACAAATATAGATAAATATAAGACACAGACAAATATATAAATCCATGAAAATAATTCTCCTTGGAGATTAAATTTAACCGTGTTGTTTCGATCAAAAGAAAACTGAAGTATTAGTTTTGTAAATAAATAAAAGACTCCGAATGAAGCATCCGTTTTCTTACCCTTTTAAAATTCGATACATCGAATGAATACAAACTTGTAGTTATTTCCTTTATCAGTACATTAGCTATTATTTTCTGTTGCTGTAAAAAGACCTTTAAAACTCAAAATATTTAAAATACTTCTTTATGTTTCAAAATTGACATATTTAAAAATTGTTTCATTGAACTAGAAATATGTACATAACAATATTTTAAAAAGAATAATACATATCGATTAAAACAATATAACATTCTAACATAAAATTTTTTTAAAAAATATTATTACAAATTTTCATTAATAAATAGTACTAAAGCAGAGTATGAGTTTTTTTAAATTAAATTTCGGTGGTTTTTTTCTTTGAATTGCTCATACGATTTACTTCATTTTTGTTAATATAGTAGATTTCTTTCATTGTTGGAACCTGTCATTTAGCCAAACTAAAAATAAAAAAAAATCCTAGAAGTTCTTGTGGAATGCATAACTATAATGCATTTATTTTTAGGTATAATACAACTGTTTCCCTTCATTGTTAAAAATAATATTTCCATATTTACGATGCAAAAAATACATATAATCTCAAGCTTTGGCTTTTTAATATTAATTTTAAATCTTATTTTTGAAAATGCTTGAAGCCTCGATATGTAAATAAGAATTTTGCCGACGTAAAGATTTTTGAAAATAAAAATCAGCATTTAATTCTCAATTATTCAAAACACATTCGCCCTTATAATTTTTTTCAAAAACTAGCACAGTGAATCTGTGAAGATTAGAAAATGTAGGAAATAAAAATAAATAATATTTGCAAGAATAAAAATACAACAAATTTTGAATAATTTACTGAGAAAAAAAAACTTTTACAACAAGAACCATTTGCGATTTCATCTCGAACAAAGACGGCTTGGTACAAATCCAATTCTATTTTCCTTCCACTACTATTGGTGGATGGTAAGATGGATATTCAACTTCAATCACAGCACGATTTCTTGGTCACAAATTACTTTATACTTGGTACATTACTTGGTCACAAATTACTTTATACTTGGTACATTACTTGGTCACAAATTACTTATTCCGAGATTTCAGGATTAAAACCTCATACACTCCAATAAAGGATTTAAATAGCATTTACATAAGCATAAAATCAAGTCATCTTTACGGAAAGCGGTTTTTAAACCAAAATCACAGATAAAAATAAGTTTATCTAAGAGGATTAGTAGGAATTCCTTGGATAGAACCCATAACATCTGTTCTTAGAGGATCTTTACTCAATAAAAGAAACATGCTATCTAGAGAGATTTCATGTATGCAGATCAAAATGTTTCCTAGATCTCGTGATGACAGAATTGTGATGGATCTGTACGCGGTTCCATTGATCCCTTCTTACATCTTTAAGGTAAATATTTATTTCAACCAACCTTCATCGCGAGGAAGTTAAAGTGATTATGTAAAGGAGGTATATAATATAAATTCTGTTTTCGCGAGTTGGCAGTAGTTGTTGACACGCTGAAGTTGATACGTTGGATGTGTGCAAATAGGAATGGAAAAGGAGGGGGGAGGGGATTATTTAAAGATTACAGAACGTGGAGCCTACGACATAGATCAAGCCTTAGAGAGCTCCTTCAAGTTTCCAGTGTAGGATCCGATGCATAAAGAGTTCAGGTACTGTGCGTTTGATTAAGTAGAAGCTAGTTTATTAATGTACGACGTAGTTATATTTAAGCGTATTTAAGCTGTCTTAGATTCAGTTGAGGTCTGTAGTAGTATCCCCGTGTTATCTCACCTCCGCACTCTACTATATATCATATACCTTAATTAGAATTGTACAGTGTCTGATTGATAAATAAGAATTAATAAATTAATTAGATCAAATTAGTCTGTGGATTATTCTGTTTCTCCCACACATCCAGCCGGGTTTACAGGTAGACAAGTGGGTTCAGATGTAAGTAGGAACCAAACGTTATCACAGAATGAGTGAGTCATTTTTCTATATATATAAAAAGGGATGTTTGAAGGTATGAAATCGCTTCCCTCCAACACCTTTCAACCGATCGATATGAAAATTGGCATGCATATATATATTTTTGTGGATAAGGTTTTGGTGCAATCCTCTTTGTTACAGCTCCTCAACAGTTGGCACTACAGCAAAGAAACTTCTACACAGTTCAATAAATCCCGGATTTACCAACGTAGTCGCCAAAAATGATGCCAACTTTGCTCTATCGCCAACATTTCGCTATGTTTTCGTTGAGTCGCCATTATAATGTAAGGAACGGCGTTGCTTGCGAATATTATAATTTTAACACAAAATAAATACATCACAAAGTAATCCGTATATGAACATCCAGAAAAAATTATTTACACTATTTTAAGCGTTAATTACGCAAAATTTGTAACAATCTGTTACTTTTGCTGAGTAGATATTAGCTTAGGAAGGTATTTTTTCACAAAAATCAAGCCACAAGAGAGTTACGGGGCATTCATTATAAATAAAAAAAATCATTTTTATTAGCTATTAGACCTTCAGAACTCAAATGTAACAAATATGGTTTTTTTGTTCAGCTGAGATATGGAAAAGGCCTTTTTTTTGTTTGATTTGCAATTCACGTAAAATTAACTCATTAAAAACTTCTTTATCCTTAAATCTGTATTGTTTAATTTTTCAATTCACACGTGCGAAGAACGGGTATACCAACTAGTCTTTTATATACATCTATTCATTCATATTTTCTCAATAACATCGTCGATTGGTAGCAAAAATTATCTTCTTGGCGAAACTTTTCATAGGACATTTTTTATCGCTCTTTTGACTTACAAGTTCCTTATATAATTATTCGCACTCAGCAAAGTAAATTTTTCTTTTTTATTTATTTCTCTTCGTTAATTTTTAATATCTCTGTTAGAAAAAGTATTTTAATTAAAGGCATTATAAGCCCTCAAAGCAGCTTACAATCTAAAACCGAAAACGAATCGCATAAACATACCTACTCCACTTTTAAATGAGAGTCGATACAAGAAATTCAGCTCAATGAATGGCCACAATTGTATAAAAGATTTATATGGTTATTCCCTCGACAATACTTTTTTATTCCTTTTAGTTCAATCATTCCTGCTCTCGCTTATTAATTTTCCATTAAGTCAAAAAAGTTTTTACCTTACGTACACATTATGAGAGAGTCTGGAATAAAATATAGCTGTTCTTTTGTTTTTTATTCCGTCTCGAATTCCAGTCATTATTTATAATTAATTACCGAAAGAGAATATTAATTTAACTCCGTATTTAGATATGCATTGATAAATTATTAATACTCACAGAGAAAAATAATTATTTGCCAATGCGTGTTCTATTTCAACGTCATTAGTATTGAAACTGAAAATAATACTGTAGCAGGCTTATTAGGGAGAACTTGAAATCCTTCTATTTTTTTCTACCGAGACGTATTGGAAGTTTTAACTCACTTTTAAATAAGGCTGCAAAAATGGAATTAAATTAATTATGAATATTATATTTTAACTATCATAATATTTCACGATTGTTTAAATTATAGCCGTGAAATATCCTGGCTAAATAATTACGTACATTGATATATACTGGAAAGTACATGTTTTTCTTTCTTTACGATTTTAGGAAAATTTAAAATTTCTTGTTCTATTTAGAAAGCTTATCTCTGACCTAATTATGTAATAAAAGAAATTTTTGTGTATATTTTATTTATTAGGAAATGTTTTGATAGCGTTAGATAAGTTTGTTTTTGAATTTTTTTGTCAAACTATCATAATTTGATTGAAACCAAATATTTTATATTTTTTTTACCACAATTTTCCCACGCCTCGAGTTGTTAATATTAAAAAAAGATCTAATAACTAAATCATTTTTAAATGTATTTTTAAACAATTATACTACAAAATCAAAACAGTTATGATATAAAAGAAAATTAATTAACAAACTGGCGTGTGTTTGACTTAATCTTAATCCAGATTCCATTTATCTCAAGAATCGTATTCTTAAACTTGTTACAAAAAACATAAGATCTGTACCTATTGCCACTATAGAGCTTCAAATTGGTTTCGAGCCCTGATGTGTTTATAGATTGAACTTTAAACCTTGCTGAAACAATATTGAGAAGAAGGGAAACTTCATGTGCCAATGCTGGTGGCTATAAAGAGACTGAAAACACAAAAAACTTACCCTTGTATAAAAGAACTACATGATACCTTAATTTTCCATCTTCGAACTGTTTTCCCCATTCAGACCCTAAGTGTCCAGTGAAAGCTTTTATATTCGCAAATGGCTATTTGGAACTTGTCTGTGATGTTAACAGGAAAGTTTCTCTCCTCTCATTTCAAATATACTGTCATACAGTCAGCGGCACAGGAACTTTTCAAGAAAGGTTGGGGTGGAGGGAAAGGTCAAATCATCGTTATATAACATAAGATGCTGTAAATCCTATTCATGGCCTTTAGTCGTCACCAGAGGCATATACATTTGAAAACCACTAGATAATCGCTTGCAGAAATTATTTTAACAACTAATTATTTTCAACTTTAAACAACCCGTGAAAAAAAACCCAAAACAAACAATGAACTATCGGCAGTCAGTTGCTAGTTATCAGTTCATTGTGGACGTTTCTCAGGTCGAAAGAGATAAATGCAATGGCTCATAATAAACATCTAAATTCATTGAAAAATCAACAACGAATATATATTTCTCATGATTACAATGTAAATTTTCAGCATATTCCGTAAGACACTCTAAAAGAAATGCTTATTAAAATGATTAACAAACAAATTGTAAGAACCCCAGAACCCAAATTTTTTACATAATTTAAAAAATATTTTTTTTACATAATACTTAATTTTTAACACCCTTTTATAAGCTTCTCTTGTATGTAACGGAATCTTTGAACTCAATTTTTACCCCCTTTAAAAGGTCGGATTAATATGAATTTTTGCTCACTTCTCCAAGGCCGATGACAATACAATAATTTAATAGTTTTATTCCATTGTCCTGATCAGGATCATCAGGATTAATGATTTCCCATTTTCAGATCCTATCCCGCATATGGCGACTACTTTCAGATCCCATTTCCAGATTTGGCGACTTGAAGATTTAGTTACAACTTAGTTCGATTAACTATAAAAGGGTGTTTTTTAGTTTTTTTAAACTATAATTTATCTCCGCAATTTTAAAATTCCTTTTTTTTTTACAAAATACTTTACTTTTAAATAATTTAAACAAAAATCGTGTCATTTGAAATTAAACGAATATAATTTCTTGGGTTAAAAGAGCCCTTTCCCAAGTACAATGTAAAGAAATATTAAGCCCCTATATTCTTTTACATTGCTCTTGGAAAGAATGTAAATGTAAATTTGAGAGAAAAACCGGATGCCTCTCAATGACATCTCAAGATATCCATGATATTGCAATTTCTTACATGAGATCGAAAAAATGTATCATGTTGCCTTATCACGATATTTTTTATCTATTGTAGATGAATTGGAAATGCATGGAAAGTAGGAATCTGTTCTCCGAAGAATAGAGATATTCTTCCATTATTATAATAGAAAAAGGAAATGTAAATGTGCTGTGAATCTGGGGAATAAAAATCTGCCACTAAAATAGTATTCAAAGTATTTGTACAGCATGTAGAAAAAGCTTTTGTAGTGAATATTACATTAACGGTATCAATAATTTTGATATTCACACTTAATTTTTTTTTAAATGTAATAGCTGGAATTTCCTGTTAGAGTTGAGGTTGATTGTTTTTAGTAATGTCTCCCTACGAAGGTACTTGATAGATTTAGGTGATGAAACTCGTAATTTTGAGCCAAACTCAAGTGATGAAGGCCAACATCGGAGTTGGCACATCACTCTAGAGGGTTCCATTCCGTAGCCAGTGGCCGCAATAGCTTAGTGGTCAAGGTAACGGATTCATGGTTCAAGCCTTATACTGCTGAAAACCCACCGTGTAAAGCGGATCGTTTTACGTTAGATCTGTCGTGAGTCAAACGTCCTCCAGTTGGTATGGTGTGGAAGTTAGGAGAAAAAGATGAGAGCCTAGGTATCGTCCTCGTCACTTGATCATGGTTTAAAATTACGAGGTCCGTCACCAATATCCCTCGTTTTGTTTTATACTGTGAATGTATACCCTTATTTGGTTTGCCCGGACATCGTATATATTGGAAGCTGGCTGCATCTGGTTTCCCCGTACGTTGTACGGTTAGTGATATTTTCTTCTTTCTGTCTTTACCCCGGGAGCGGTCGCGTGATACGTAGAGTCACCCCAGGCTCAGGAAATCTTTAATTCTGAAAAAAAAAAACTGATTATTAGTTACCAGTGCCCTTGTTAGTATCCTCCTATATGACAGTCTTCATGGGAACTAAAATGTTTTTGCCACATATATCAGTCTCTTTTAAGAGTGTCAAATGTATTTTTACAATCTTTTGATAGTTGGGGTGATTGAGTTCCCCAATCAATCACTTTTGTTACAAAATAGTTTATATCAACAGGCTACATATTTCTCCTGTGAACGACTTAGTAGTTTTGATATTTGTGCTGTACGACTCTCATTATAGTTTATAAGTGTAAATGAACAGAATATAGAAAAATAAATGGGCATCTTTGATCTTTATTGAATGAATTTGGGACTGATCAAGCAAGAGAAGAAACTGGTGAAATAATTGATATTTTTTAATCATGAAATTGAAAGTAAATTGGAGAAATGCGATGATCATGAAACATTTGAATTCAAAGGCAAATTTTCAAATTATACTTAAAAAATTCCATCAAGAAGGGTATGAAGTCACCAGTGTGCCATATAATACACAGCTCTTCCGTCAAAAAGATACAAGCAAGAAAAAGTTCAACATGCTATTTGTCAACCACAAAATGTTAGCCAAATTACGCTAACTAGAACAAAAAATGACTGTTTTTCTAGTAGATACCATTCCTATAATGTTAGCGAAAAGTGTGTGTGTCTTTTATTAGAGTCACGCACATTTGAAACATTTTAGCTCCCTTTGATTTGATTTTGTCTCGAAACTATCAAAAAATAGAAAAGTCAATGAAAATAGTTGGCTTTCTCTTAATAAAATTATTCACTAGAATT